>SNQN01000225.1:0-15630 GCA_008642245.1 Bassia scoparia | reverse complement strand
CTTGAGTAAGGTAGAATGGGTCTTTCGTGACGTGTGTATGTGCCATTCACCCTCTAGTGCGGGAGAATAGTCTTGTTACCCCAAGAGAGGATGTAGGTTGGGATCAGTCATGGAGTAAAATTTATGATCACAAATTATTGATTCATCTCATCCACTCTATGTATGTATTCAAAGGATCATAGAGCTGTATTATAGTTAATACTTAATTACTAAGCTGAAAATGGGCAAAACAATGGACGATGGAGTTGTCATGGATTGAGCAAGGAGAAACTTGTACAAAAGACGCTTTGCTAAAAAGGTATAAGATATGTTAGGTAAATATGGGCATCCAATATGCTTAGATGAAAAAGATTAGTTCAGTGATTTTATAAGCTAGCATTAGAAGCTAAGCTTGTTGCTTTAAGCTCATACTTTACCCACATATTCTCATGTTATTCTCTAAAATAGCTTTTCGAATGTTTACTTTCAGAAACTTCCAAAGAAATTTACTGATTATATGAGGACCAAGTTACCTGAACAAATAGTTCTCAAAGTAAGCAGAGAATCCTGGAATGTCAACTTGGTAGAGAATGTAGCTTTTCAAATACAGCTTTCAAAGATTGCACCAAAACCAAATTCAATTTAAGGTGCATTAAGGCTATGTTTGGATAGCAAAGGAGGAGGGAAGAGAAAGAGAGGGAAAAACGAGGTCCAATTTCCCTCCAAATTTGAAGCGATTAAACMTCTTAAAGAGGGATCCCTTTTCTTCCCCCAAATSTTTTCCCAAACAACAGAAATTGTCCCCCTCCCTTTCTCTCCCCTRCCTTTCCTTCCATTTCTTTCTATCCAAACATAAGGTAAAAAAATTAATGGTAAAGGATAAGCGGCTCGCATTCAACAATAGCTATGAACACAACTAGCCCACAGTAYTTGAAATGATTAATAACACATCAACACACAAAATTCACAACTATTTTTTGCTACATGTGTGTTGGGCACACAAGCCAACATACCCTAACGATTTSGTTTTGATGTGGGGCAGAGTAATAGAGTATATATATTGCGAAATTAGCATTTCCCCGTTTACCAAACAAACAAAAATGGACAACTAGTTCAAAAACAAGGACGAGTAGCAAAGAATAGGAGACGAAAGGAGTAACAATTAAGAACCCATAGAAACCAAGGGGAGTGCAAATTGAAGTGATCAACTATGATCAAAACTGCAAAAGAAAGCAATTCATTACCTAACAATTTTGCCATGGAAACAAACCGCGAAATTAAAGTAGAATTCAAACCAATTTACATTGAAAATCAGGGTTATTTCAAAACAATTTATTTTGAAACAAAAACAACGAAAATCATCCTCCATTATATCCAAACTCAGAAAAGATTATGATAAACAGTCAAATATCTAAAAATTAATACCAATCAAAATTGAATTAAATATAATTAGGACAATYAAACTAAAACAGTAAAGCATAAGTAGTTCATCAGTACTCGTACATGCAAATGAATAGTGAAAACAAAGACATGCATTGCATAATCATCAGTTATTTCGTTGAATTTGAAATTTGCGTTAAAAAAAATGATTAWTTAGAGGAAAAGACAGAAACTTACAAGGCGAAGATGGAAATCATTGGGTAAAGTTAAAGAGAAATTAGCAAAGTGAAAATTCTGCCAGTAAATATCTTCTTGCCATGATCTTCTGTTACTTGACTCCATAATACCAAGTTCTTTCCTTTTTCTCCTTTTTTTTTATTTTAAAGTCTAACAATTGGGTTTTCTCAAATTGATTAATATAAAATTGTTTCTTGTTTTTGAGACATTCCTCTCAATAATGACTCGTTAATGACATTCAATTTCATAATTCATATGGAAAAAAGTACTTCGTATTCAATATTGTTTGAATTCAATAACACACTATGTGTTTTATATTAGTTGTTACTCCATGTAATGCAAATTAAATGGGCTACATTGTCTTTTGACACTATTACCTTGTGTAGTTTGATCGTATTTATTTTATTATATGAAGTATACAATAAAAAATATATTCATGTGAGATTTTGTTTGATTCGTGTCGACGAGTAAGTTTTAATATATAATTTTATAATTTTTTCATATATCTCTATTATATAAGGAAGGGAGGAAGATGGTTCCTATTAAAAGTCTTTATACCCTTAATGAATTTTGAAAAAAATATGAATAAATGTGTCTAAATTACCTTTGCTTATTATGTGATTAAAAAATGAAATTATTTATTATATAACTTAATTAGTGAAAAGTTTTAAACAAAGAATTGAAGCATTAATGATTTTATTTGAATTTCAAGTCATATTTAAAAAAACTTTAAATTCAATAAATTGTATTCTTATTAGCTATAAACATTATTTTGATACATACTTTATAATTATTTTTATGATGAATACAAATTTTCATAAGTTCTAACCGCATCGCGGTGCACATAAAAACTAGTATCTCTATTATATAAGTGAAGGAGAGAAGATGTGTCCCCCCTACAAAATGTCCACCAACCCTTAATGATCCCCTATGAAATGACTATCATATCCTTGATTATTTAATTTACAATATATTTAAAAAATCATATCATCTCTTTTTTTATTTTTCAATTTCAATTTGCCATAATGGTGAACAAGTTAAAATGGCATTATTTTTGAAATTTCAATTGAATACTAATTAAGTAATGTTTTAAATTATTTTCTTTTCTTAACGTAATATGTAACAATGAAACATTGCATAATCTAAGTTACACTAAAAAAGAATTAATGACAAAATAATTTGATAAGATTGACACAATGAGAGTAAAACGTAAAAACTTAGAATTTCATATTAAAAGTTAGACAATTAGATGATATCGTGATACAATAATTGGTGGACCAACATGGAAAATTTAGTGTAGTTTATAACGTACAATCAGTTATACTATGTATTAAATTTGTGCACTAAGTATATGTCTCACATTATTATTCGTCTCAACTATATTAGTTAAGCACAATCTTTTTCCTTATATTATATTTCTTTATTTTACTAACTTCATATTGATTAACGAAACGAATAACTCAAAACTATTTGAATTATTGATATAAGAAAAAACATACGAAAATCTATAAATATTATTTGTTTGATACGCACGCATCGCGTGCAAAAAATACTAGTATAACTTAGATATAGACATTTAAAGATGCGTCTCGACAAGTGTGAAAAAAACAAATGTAACAAGTAAATTGGATCGGAGGGAGGGGAGTATTTGTTTGTAAGGTTAAAACAATCCATATGCCCTTCCGAGAATGTGAATTTATATTCGTTGTTCAAACTTCAAAAACCTTGACTCTCAAAAAAGTTCGTATATTCATCGTAACATAAAAAAAATGCAACTTTTTTGTTGTTGTGTGACACTTTGACAAAATTCGTTGTTTACAAATTTTAATATTTGAGCACTTAAGTACGTAAGAGAGTGAGAATCACAACCACACAAGGCGCAAAATTATCATCTCCATTCTCGAACCACCCTTCTATAGCCGCAACTACTGCCTGCCACCCAAAAAATCAAATCCACACATAAAATGGAACCAACACCACACAAACCAAACCCACCAAAGAAAAAAGCGGCACATACTCCGTAATTACTAGTAAAACAGTTATACTCCCTAATCCCTACGTTCTCTATTTGCTCCTCTAAAATTTACTACAAAAACCAATTTCAAATAGCTAAAATTGTCAATAAAAAAACAATTCGGGTATTTGTTTTCAAAAGTGAGAAAAAATGAATAGTTGTTGACAATTTTTTCATTCAAATAATTGTTAAGAGGTAAGGACTAAGGAGTTGATTTCTTTTATTGGAGTTTAAAAAAATCAATTCTATGAAGTACTTAACATTACCCATTTTAGTAAGAAGCTATCTCAGCAGTCAGCAGTAACTACATTGAACTAGCTTTTTGCTCACCTCCGAAAATCTAAGTACAAGAAATTTTTATCACCTTAGCAAAAGGCTCAGTCTTTCAAACAAGTAAACAACTGAGCATAAATTTCGCTTTCTTTATTTGAGATAATTTACATTGCTTGAACATACATTATACATATACAACACAGTTAGCCCGCAGGGAACAATACAGAACAATAAASAAAAACTAATCACCTCGAAAACAAAACTCMAGAGTAAAGGTTTGTCCTACTGCTACACTAGTCTAAAACGGAAAACTGCAAGCCATYAAACTAAGTGAGAACCACTTTTGTCATTCATGAACATTCCAATCGTTKGAAGTGGTTTCATCYTAGGCATCTATGAAAAGATTTCTCATCAATATTGAGAAGTGCTCATCCCACCATGTTTTCGGGTTTGCAAAAGGCAAAAGACCGCAGCAAATGGGAAGCAAAATGAGGATGAAATAGAAGAGCCAACGCCTCATCCAAAATGGGAATTTTGAGRGGCATTTTTTCTCTTGAGATACTTGTACATCACCATTCAGGATATAGAAGAAGAATGGTGTGAAAACGTTGATGAAGAAGTGCAAGAAGCAAAGAATTTCCCAGTACATTAGCCACTTATAACCATCACCTCCTAATGTGTCTACACAAAGTTTCCCAGCAAAACCACAGCCAAACCCTAAAAGTAGTATCATAAAAGTGATGGGCATGGCTTGCCTKGAAATTTCAGACCGTTGGATAAGCACATATGCAATTGCTAAAATCATCAATAAACCAAACAGCATTCTGCAGTAAACTTGAAAATGGCACTTTAGGGTTTGGAGGCCTGAATTAAATGTGGTCACTGGCCTCGGTATCCACCAAGATTTGGAAACCTAACGCAAAAGAAAGGAGCAGTATTAGGCATCGTGTAAAAAATATATAAAAATAAAATAAAATTACTAATTTTGCTATGATCTCTTATCTCTGATTTTACTTTGGGAAAGCAGCATAGTTGAAACATATTAGGAATTTATTTCACAATCAATGCTAAACCTTAAAAAACCTTCCCCTTGGCAGCACACTGATGAATTCATAATGGTCAAGTGCATCATTTGTATATTAAGCTTCATTATGAATACTAGACCAAGCCTCTAATATATTAGAGATTTGATGAGAGGTCATTCAGAACAGCACAGTTGACAGACTAACTAAATCCTCGACAAACACTAGAGCTTCTTAATGTTAAAAGTGCCATAAACATATTTGATTGGCCACTGCAAAGAGATATATCACCTGCATAAATTGGTAATACACTAATCCTAATCAAAGTATCTGGTAGGCTAAGCTTCTAAAAGCCTATAGTGTAATTCATGGAATTACAGGTTCGCATACCTCGACATCAGAACACGATTCTGTAAGTTGGTGAATATTGTCATAGGAAAAGGCATACACTCCGTAGCAAAGGCTGCCTGACATTATAAGCAAACCAGCAACGAGGAAGTCTGCACATGTTTTGAGAAGTTCACTATGTCTTGTCTCTTCCAGTTGACTTTTGAACTTGTCAGCCTTGAAGGATGTTCTTGAGATACCTAGAGATAATTTACATCTTTCCAAAAAATTTGAATCAGAATTAAGTTGCAGTTGGGTTTCCTTTAGGTGCAACTTTTTCATCATTAGACCAATCTCGACACTCTTAAGGTCGTTTGCACGGGTCTGCTCAACCACAGATTTTTCAATAGTACCAAGCACAGAATGGTTGCTTAAGTAATTCCGCACATGTGGAATAACAATTTGTGAACTTATGTGCCCCTGCAGAGAAACCTCCTGGTTCCAAGAATCCGTGGACAGAACACCTGCTACCTCTTCAACAGTTTTTGTATGTTGCTGAGTCTCAGAAGAGTAACCAAATGATTCTGAGCAACCATCAGCAACATCACAACTTTTAGGAGAYCAATCTCCTTTGTTCYTGGATATGGATTGAGTAGCATCAGGAATACAATGACCAACATTGTTGTTCCTTACATGATCTTCTTTATTGTCGATAGATGWACATTTTATCAATCTAAGAGTGCGAAGGGTACTTGCAAAAGACGCCTCAAAATTTCTAGCAAAAACATCGAACTTGTCACCAAATACCTGGTTACAAAAAATCAAGGAGCAAAACTGTATCCATAAGCTGAATGTCCCAGAAAAATGCACTAACTTCATATCATAGGGATTCAGCACTAGATTGAGTGGCTTACATTGGTTAAAGATTCCCTCACAGCTGAAGTGCAGATCTGCAATATAAAGATAGAGAGTCACACATGTCAATTTGGTTTACAATAAGCAATTGGGGCCTTTAATAAGGGGTGTTCCAGCTGGGAGAACAACCAATCCACGCTTTTGGAACCAATAAATAAATGTCACTCACGGAAAGGAAATTTAATAACAAGGCCTTGGTCCATAGACAAATTTTTTATCCACTGTCTAAATCAAACCGTACAAAAGATAACTTATAAAGACAAGGTTCATAATTATCCATAAGATGAAGTCATCACATCGGAAAAATGCCAATATCAAATTGTAAAAAGTGGTGCCAAACATAAGAGTTGTTTTCTAAAGAAACTTCTTCAATTGAGAGAAAAAAAATACAGAGTAGTATGATACCATTGCAAGATGATCAGTATCAGCATTTTCCGCCACCAAATCCTTTTTCTCCAAGATCTGAAAACAATAGTCAGATCAATCGAAGAATAAAACACATAAGAATACATAACAGTCATTAAATAAAGAAATCTGCTGAAAGCCAACTTTTTTAGCCAAGCTACAATCACCCAAAGACCGTAAACCGCTACAAAGTACTAAAATGTAAAAGATAAATAGCGAGAAACTTTGAAGGATCAACATGTTTAGGTTGTCTTTCCGATGATATTCCCGATGGCGAAGATATCTTACTTATTAAATTCGGTCAATTACTATCATGTATGAGCATTAATAATTACTCCTCTGTATTCTATTGAGTTGTGCATTAAACTATTCACTACACAACCCAATGCACATTTTATATCATTATTATCTATAATCTTATGATGTTAATTATACGGCTGAAATAAAGGAGTACTCATCAAAACGAATCATATATAAACCCCCCCATGACTACATTTATCTTAATAATATTGATAAACATTAGGAAAAGTTCCTTCTACGTGTGAATGGTGTAAAAAACCCAAATTGCACCAAGAAACGGAGGGGAGTATATGATATCATGCTTGGTAATTGTACCTTTTCAGATGTATACTTAATCAAGAATCCTAATTTATCCACCATTATTAATTCAAATGTAGTTCAATGGGAGGGAGATAATATAACTCCAGTGAACGCACTATTCCTTCTGCCAATTAATTTAGGACACACACTTGTGCAATCTAAGCCATGAACATGGTCGAAATGCAAGAGTGCCTCAGTGAAATTACGCTAACTCTTTTATTGCAAGGCTAGCGCCAGGGCAACACACAAGACTCTTAAAAAAATTCAGATTAACAAAGGTCAGTTGCTCTAGGTAGTAGGCAACACTTGAACAAATAGTACGAGGTCAAATCAATATACAAGCAGTGTATTCATTTTACAACATAACATTTACTATCGGCTTAAAATTTGGAAAAACAAATAATACTATATTTAATCTCACTAAAGAAGTTTCGAGTTTTTTATTAATGTCGATATATGCACTATTCAAAAACCCGGAAGTACTAGGAATTGCTCTACTCATACTGCAAGCTAAGATCATTTGGAGAATCACTAATATCTATTAATTTATATCAAACATATTCATATAGAACATTTATAAGCAATTTTCAGCACATTTAATATCAGAGTACTTATCGAGTCAAACTGAGCATACATTACATGATATAACTGATAGTTATGTTACAAAGACAGAAATCCATAATGAATCAAACAAAAACCAATCAGCTCCTACTGCACTTAGTCAATCTGTCAAAATAATACTTGTAGTTCTGTCAAAGTAGTAATAAATCCAACAATAAAGCAAAAGCAAGAACAGTAAAGACAACAATAATGCATATTTGTGAAGCTGATGCAAAAGCAAAGCAAYAACAACTATCTCCAAGTAACATAATCTAGGCAAAGCAAAGCAAGAACAACTATATCCAAAACCCAAATCACCATTAACAGATTTTCATTAAAAATTCAAGCTTTCTACTCTAGGAACTTCTAAAAAGTAATTTAACACTACTCCAATGAACCAAGAATTTCCAATTACAAAATACACGGCATCAACACTTAAATTACACATTAAAAAAAGCAAATTTATAACCAAAAACCCTAAATTAGCAAACCCCAATTCTTCCCCTCTACAACACCCAAAAGAAATTGGACATACAATAAAAAAAGATTGAAACTTTAATAAAGAAATTCAAACAAACCTGAGCCAAAACTGCGGCAATAGACATCCCAAGAGGGTAAGCAATTGCATCGGCATCAGTCGAACATCTTCGAACAAAAAATTTAGGGTTTTTCCGCTTATTATGAATTCGAACTCCTCTTTGAATCGAAGAAGACGACGAAGCAGAGGATGCTTCATCAGGCGTTCGTTTCTTTAATTTCCGGCATAATTTAGGGGCGTTGATATGGGGTTTTGGGGGAAAATCGGACGGCTGAAAGGGGGTTTCAGATGGTGTAGTGTGATCAACGGCGGTGATTTGATCGGAGGGTTGAAGAGAGGAAGAAGGGGAATTGTGAATTCCCATACTTATTTGAACTGATTTGATTCTTAGGAATAATTAATTAATTAATGGAGTMTTTGATTTACAAAATTACAAGTGAACAAGAACATGAAAGAGAAAGCGGGTAAAGTAGATTCATTTTTGAATGAATGAATTCTTCAACTTCGTATTACCGTTGGAATATGTAAACTCTATTGAGAGAATTTAGGACTCGACCAAAAAGCCAAGTACGAGTAGTTAAGGGACTCGATTTTTTTTTTTTTTTTTTTATTGAATAGGTTTATCCTTTGAGTTCATTCACACTTCAGACTCAGTTGGCTATCTAACATTCTTCTCTCAATTGTCATTGCGGAGTGTTGACCCTATGTTTTGATGATGACATAATAAATCAAAGAAGACAAACATTTTAACCTTATTTTCTAAGTGTGTTAAGGTAATGATTAATTGTGGAGAAATTGTTGAAGGAGTATTCGACAAGTGCAAAGAATCATGTCAGACAAACAAGGAAGCAAGTCAAGAGTATTGCAGATCAATCAAGTAGCATGAGTTTGTTATTAGTTTGAATTGTTAAAGAAATTTGGGAATGGAACAAGGTTCAATATGAAAGGAACTAATAACTAGGTTTAATATGATAATATAATAACTATGTTCCTATGGAACGAGTTCCTTTCGAACGAGATGGACAGGTCCCAATTAAATTGGACACACGAGTCTGGACACCTAGCGTCTCTTTATTATACTCTCCACTCCACGTAACCCCAAGTATTTAACTCGCTCCTCGAGAACTCCCTTAAAATTGATAGTTAAATAAAAATTTTATCTTATTGAGTTTAAATTCAAATTTATCTTTACAAAAAAGAATTTTACTTTACTTCAAAGCGATATTTCTTTATCAACAGTCCTAATAAATGTTTCGAAAATCATTTGAAAACATAACATTCAAATCTCCCACTTTCCTATCATCACTGCCATAAACGTGCGGAAGTGCGATAGCTTGACTTAGTCCCGCTTCGATTCCCAACGATACAATGCAACCCCGTTGCTTAGCTGGAACTCCACTGAGTGCACAGCCCTTCATCAAGAACAACCCCATCGTAAACATGCTTAACACGTCAGGACGATCTTATGGACTATGTCGGCCCTGGCCCCAGATAAGACAATGGACACCCCACGGTTCACCCCGACTCTCACAGTCTTCCACCCATACTCACTCCAACGCGCAGATAACAACCGCACTATCCTCTGCATCAACAAACCTATACAACCTAACCACCGCCTCTACAGTCCGCTCTCGTCCACCACCAATTTGGACCACTTCATGCATACTTAACCGTAATTGAAGCCAGAAACCATGACCGTTTTCAAAACTCGTTAATCTTACTAGCGTTCAATTTTCGCTTCTTTCCCCTATACACACCTTGTTTCACACACCAACAATTTCATCAAAGCTATGCTTCTAGCAAACTCCCACTTTATCTCGTCAAGTTTGGTTTTGGTCGATGACACACTCCACCCAGGATCAAAGCCCGGCGCACAATATGCGTCCGTGATATTTGCCCACTGCTAATCAAGGCTATTTGAAGTCGTCAGCCTTGAGAGCCACGTAATTGCAGTTACGCCAGGCTTTTCACGCTTAAGCCCTACAACATTTGAGAGAGCAAAGAGAAGACTTATCCCATGGCCAAACAGCTCCAGTTGAACCGTCTTCAACAGTTAGGCGGGACACGCTTCATGCACCTTGACCGCTTTTTGGACTCCAGATCAGCTCGCCACCGCACCGTGTCGACCATTATAGGATCTGGAACACGAAGTTGTTTCCCACAAGCGTATCCATTATGTGAAACCGAGTTATAGAGTTAAAATCAACACCCCCCTAACGAAAGTGGATCAGCGAACGATTTTTTCCCAATTATCCAACAAAAACTCGATTTAGGGACACCCAAGAGTTATCTCCTACGTGCAAAATCTCTTGTCCTCAATCCCTTGTCACTTTACAGTCCTTAAATTTTATTACGCAAAAAAAATACTCTTTCAACATTCAAGAACTCAAACAACAAGTACTACAATTCCACTCCCACAGAACTTCTAATGTAGTATCCATTAACAAGTACAAACAATTCACAAAAGGTAATCCGAAAGCAGAAAGTTCAATCAGAAAAAAAATCACAGGGCAACCCTGAAGAAGCTAGTTCCTAGGTAGAAGAAACAATACATTGAATACTACACGCAAAAAGCTATGAGAACGGCTATCTCCACCCCGATGACGATCCTCCAACCTGTTCAACTGGTCAAAATTTTACACACACTCACTTCTGACAACGGTAAACCTTACCAATATACATCCTTGTCAGAACTGACTAATCTTCCAACCCACCGAAAAGACAACTTATCAAATTGACTTGTTGAGAACCAATTCGTACTGCTACCTACACAAGTTTGCCTTTATTAAAAAGATAACAGACTAATGAAAAATTTATTTATCAATATAGTATACGTAACACCAATGCAATGGTTAGGTTTTTAACACAATCACTAGTACCCTGCACAAGAAACGCCTTCTATGATAAATTGATTTAGATCAGACAACCCAATGTTAAAAGAAGGTGCATACGAAGAAAGAACCACAAATCGAACATGAACACCTTGTTCTGTTAAATGTGAATGCTGCGCTAAATTGCACCATATATAGCTCCATAATTCCAAAAGAAGTAAGACATAGCCTCCCACCACATACTTCCTTACCTCAGCGCTTCCCAGATTGCGCGCTAATTGAAAAAACTAAGCCTACTAACTTACAAGTTCTGAACAAGAAAAATTCTGGCTTTGAGCAACGAACTCTGTCGTCATCACAGTAAATAAGGAACATTCCTGACACCCTACACGGATTTCGGTATCCTATATAAATCGACTAGCAACACTACAATACAGAACAAACCATAAGAATATCGGATTACCACAAGACAAAAGATAACAAAGACACAATACTGTGACATACCCTAGTTAGCGACAAGGTTATGCCAACTTTTAATGCTAGGAACCAACGACGAGAAATGAAAATGAGTCACGTTGCCACATAGCCTAACTTGCTTCCCACCAAAAACTGAACTTGAATGAAAAGAACACAAATAGGAACTCCATGTTGAAAGGCTAAAGTCTATGATTCGACGTAAACAGTCTGATGTCTGTCCCACCAAAGCACAAAGCGAACCCATAGAAACTGGAAAGAGCGTTTTAACCTAACCTATAAACAAAGTGAAAGTTATCTAGTCAGAACAGGCTACAATGAAAAGGGAACAAACCTGGATAAGTAACATCACGACGTACGTGGGGCTGTTCAAGTGCATCACTGACGAAAATGATAATGAATCTTGAAATACCCAAACAATCTCTCCTATCACTATTCACGCCAATGAAATTGTATTGGAACTTCGCAACACATTCAATAGGATCAACGTCAGACAGACACAATACGACACATCTGCTATTAGAAACAGCCTAGACCTACATCATCGAGTCACATTCCACCTACATATCTTTTTTGCGCGAGGGTTTTGCAGCACATACACTTATATTACCAGCCATCCTCTTAAATTTCCTGCTAACAAAGAAACACTTTGTTAGAAATTACTAAATAACAAAATGAATATTCAGTACTATAAAAAAACAATAACACTAGATGAAAAATATAATCTAGAAAGCCAACAAAGGAAACGGAACACTTACAATATACGTGAACCACTTAGACTACTATTCACTAGAAACAACCTCTAACCTGTTTTTAAGTAATTTAACGTGTGATAATGAATCCATTGACTTTGGCAACCAACAAGCACGGATGTGGACCATACCAAATCCATTCTTAGTTAGAAGCGAGAACAAATATCGTTCAAGAATTTGAAGTATGAATAGGTATATACCTTCCAATTAAACTTCAAGAATCGATCAGATAAAGAAGGAGGTTAATTATATATCTGTGAGATTACTTGTAGATTTAAACCGTATCAATTAACTATAATTCTTAAAATACAAACACCTACTTAGCTATAACAAAAATATTATAACCACAGTAGTAAAAGCTGAGCCAACAGAGGTCGTACTCCCACAGCTGAATTGTTAACTTCCTTACAACTCCAAAATATCAATCTAAATGTTAAGTACAAATATACCAATATTACGCTAATATACCATATTACGCCAATATGGGGGTATAAAATTGCTTTCTATTTATAGTAAAACTAAATCCTAAACTACTATTTACATGTGATGTCAAGCACAAGTCGGATAATTTCCACCATGACCTTAGAAACTTAATCATAATATTGAGTATAAATAATTGAATCAACAGGCTTGAATTAATTAGCATTCAATTGTTAGCGGTCTTAAGATAGCAATTCCACCCTCATTCTTCCCTTAATTCTTAACTTCGAGTACCTCTGCAACATACGGCCGACAGTTAATTCTAAACTAGCCTCGCCTTCGCCAAACTATGATCGGCAACCCACCAATAGACTTACATCTTAAATGCATTATAAACTAGGGAAGAAACAATCCAATCCACTAAACCACATAATAAAATGTCTACACAAGACATAGGAGATACATCCATTAGACTCAAGATTACACCCAATATTAAATTAACAAACAAACATCTCGCAGAACACCAAAAATTAAACAAAATTGTCCATACGCTACTTCGCATAAATAGTATGCAATAATCCTTAAACATAGGCCAGAAATACAACTAACCGCAAATCTGTTTTCAAATTCACTATAATAAGAATCACAAACATATATACAGGGCGAACTCGAACACTCAACTAAAGAAGTCATTGAACAATAATCAACAATGTACAGAATTGGAATACTTAAAGACAACCGTTTAATACTCAATAAATAACCCAATACTTATAATTAATTAAGTCATAACACATAAGATTCCAAATATAGTATTTGTATAAAACAATATAGAAACTTCACAAGTAATATAAAAGAAGGTGGAGAAATATCATCACTTATACTCGTACAAACGTCGTCCGTTCTATACTCAACGAACTCCCTAATACTCGGCACTTGCCGCAACGACTAGAAGACTACTTTGACCTCGCATTTCCAAACTCTCTTCGACTCGTTAAAACCCGGTAACAAATCTTATTATACTGGACACTTCCTCCTTTTCTGTGAATAAACTAAGGATATAATAATCATACACAAAAAGAGAAATTACAAACCAGAAGATAATGTCTCAAAAAATAGGGATAAATATTTAGTTTTCATTTATCCACCATATTTCAAATATGATGAACAGATATTTCTGTTTCTTGTCACAATAACTAATACGCTATAAATAGATAGGACTAAATATGACGGGAGACTCTACTCAATCTTCAAATCAGCTTATTGCGTCTTGGCATCTTGCGGTTGTTGATGAGCTGATTGGTCTTTCTTATTTATCTTCTTTATTTACATTTTTTATTTGCCTAAACAATCTCACAATCTTCATTAGACAAATTTCCTTTTTATCTTCTTTAATTCCATTGCCCTTGGGCCTTCCTTCGTTCTGCTTACGTCCAGCTTTTGCAATTCTCAAAATAACTTCTTCTTTTTTTTATTAGTTTCTGAAAACTAGGCCCAATTCTCCTTTTCCCTTATCAAGCCTTTACCTACAAAAAAAAAACACACAACCATATTATGAAGTATCATTCATTATAAATAGCCATAAAATATCTAGAATAAATAAAAATTCAAATAAAAAACCAGATAACTAATAATTTAAAGTAGAATAACTATTATTAAAGCGATTATAAGACTAATTATTAGGACAAAAATACCCAGGCATTTCATGCATTTATCAAATTCCCTCCACAACTTAGCCTGTGATCCCTCGCAGCAACTAAATAAAACTAACCCTATAAAAGCAAAACTAACCACCCTAAAAAAAACAACCAACCATCAAGAGCTAACCCTACTATCGTAACGGAATCCACACGATCTGCCTTACGAGCATAGTGCAACAGCCCACCTTACTAACGCTAGTCGTATCACTAGTGGCGATATACAAAGGTCTCGTAGAAGGCTTCTACAGATGGAATACGCCAACCAAAAGCCTTATTAATCTAATGACAAAGAAAATAACAACTATATTATTTAGCTTAGACATAATATATCACATACACCATCACATCAAAAATATTCGAAACAAAGTTCACAATCGAGAAAGACTTAAAATGGCAATAAAACATTTTTTTAAGATCGAAAACAAGAAAATCCATCAAACATATACAAACAGGACTTCTTTGAATTAGCAATTCGTCTACATGAACGCACCATACGAACACTATTCATCCTAACATACTAGCTAAAACATCTTATAAATCAAATAAGTTGATCTATATATACAATCTAGGTGTTCATGTGCAAGATGTATCTCGCCATCCTAAAATACGCAACACTTCAGTTGGACTTGACAGTAATGTTTCACAGCTTGAATTACCCCTTACTTCCAACTGGAGGTACGGAAGAACCAGAACATGGATCCGATCCCTTTATATGACATTTCATCAAGTTGCCACCCCATGGTCTCAAAAGGAAACATACTCAGGATCACTTTCGCACTTATTGAACCTTGCTTTTTCGGCTTTTTAATTTGCTCTTTACCCTATAACTTGTTTATTCACTCTCTCGTATTTCTGAATTCAATAAATCTTCACTTTTTGTGACACATACAATTAAAAAACTCAAAATACAATAAATTTTTTCTGAACCATTTTTCACTCAATAATCTAAGATCAAGTAAATTCTCCAGTAACCAAGAGCACAGCTCGGACAAAGTTCACCAAGGAAAGTAAGAAGTACTAGTAATAGATTAACAGAACCGAATAGACAGTCTTTCCTCACATACCTCGCATCTAGGCTGAGCATCGGTCCAAACGGACAACAAACACCTGATGGGACCGGCGGACCTGGCACTATTTCTGAAAGGCAAAACAAACACAACTAACAA
>SNQN01000224.1:163605-182254 GCA_008642245.1 Bassia scoparia | reverse complement strand
GTTGCAGAATATAATGAAGCTCAGCTTAAGAAACTTGAAACAAGGAACATGATCTGAGTGATTGCCTAAGACAGATGAACAGGTTGCTCGATGCTCAGAGTACTCTAAACATCCTAACCTCTCAACCTGGAAATTCTTAGAGGTTTGGATTAGGGTATTCTAGTTCTAGTTACCAACAGCCACAAAAGTTGGGCAAAGATGGTGCTTGGATTTCTGAATTCAAGCGAGGTAAGTTTGTGTTTGCAAAGGACATGCATGTTTACACCTATTGTGGTAAAAACTGACATATGATTAATTCTTGCTGGACTAAGCAGAAACATGATAAAAGAAATCAGTCACATGTCCAAAATGTTCATAGTCCAATAGGTCACACACAAAATAGGTCCAAAAGGGAAAAACATCATAAAACAAACGGGACAAGTGTGAAACAAATTTGGGTTAGAAAGGACAGAGCCAAACCAGTTCTAAAGAACAAGGAACCCAAGAAAATCTGGTTTCCTAAAACTAAACCTTGATTTGTTTGTGCAAGTTAGAGTGAAAGGAAAGTCATAGTGGTATTTGGACAGTGGTTGCTCAAGACACATGTCCAGTGATAAAAGTCAATTTCTTTCACTCGTAGCCTATGAAGGAGGAAGTGTCACCTTTGGGGATAATAGCAAAGGTTTGATCAAAGGTATAGGTAAGGTTGGTAAGACACTTTCTCAAGCAATTGATAATGTCTATTTTGTTGAAGGTTTGAAACACAACCTCTCGAGTATTTCTCAGTTGTGTGACAAAGGAAATCATGTTTAATTTGAAACCAATCTTTGACACATAGTGAACACTGAAACAAAGGAACTGGTCTGCAAGGGGTTTAAGCACAATAATGTTTACATAACATTCTTGAGCCAGATTCCGAAGACCAGTGCTACTTGTCTCAGTGTTATTAAAGATGACCATTAGCTGTGGCATAAGAGACTTGGACATGTAAGTTTTTCTTTGCTAAATAAACTGCAATCTCATGATTTGGTTACAAGTTTACCTAACATCAAATTTGTTGCAGATCATATTTGTCATGAATGTGCAAAATGTAAGCATGTCAAGTCATCTCTTCAGCCAAAGAAGGTTGTAAGCACTACTAGACCATTCGAGCTTGTACACATGGATTTGTGTGGACACATGTGTGTGCAAGGTAGAAATGGTCATAGCTATGTGTTTGTTTTGGTTGATGATTATTCTCGTTATACTTGGACAATTTTTCTGAAATTTAAAAATGAAAATTTTGAGGAATTTGAAATCCTAGTAAAACAAGTCCAAAACAAGATTAATCATCAACTAGCCTCTATCTGGTCTGATTATGATTCTGAATTTGACAATGTCAGTTTTGTAACCTAGTGCAATGATCATGGTGTAACTCACAACTTTTTAGCTCCCAGAACTCCACAACAAAATAAAGTAGTTGAGAGGAAAAATCGCACTCTAGAAGAAATGGCAAGAACTATGCTTCTAGAGAGTGGTTTACCTCGAAACTTTTGGGCTGAAGTTGTGAGCACTTCATGTTATATTTTGAACAAGGTAATGTTGACACCACTGCTAAAGAAAACTCCTTATGAGCTCCTTAGGGGAAGAAAACCATTGCACATTTACGTGTTTTTGGGTGCAAATGTTTTGTACACAATAATGGTAAATCTAGTTTAGATAAGTTTGACCCAAGGAGTGATGAGGCTGTTTTCGTTGGATACTGTTCACACAGCAAGGCATACAAAATGTTCAATAAAAGAACCTTGTGTGTTGAAGAAAGTATCCATGTTCTATTTGATGAGACTAACATGTTCAGCAAGCATGTGCAGGTTGATGATGCTAATGAGTTCGAGATTGGTACGCTGAACTTCACAGGAGCCGAGGAAGGAAATGATGCTGAACCAGACTCACCACATAACTCTCTAGGTTCAACAGTTTTGAATGATGACAAACCACTTTGAACTAAAAAATTATATATGCAAGTTCTGTTTGCATGTGCAGATAAAAGACACAAGTTCAAAGGTTGTAAAGATGAAGCTTATGCAGCTAAGTCTCGAAGATTGCATGAAGACCAAGCTTTTAAAAGTAATAGATTTAGGTCTTAGTTGCAATGTAAGTAGTTTTGGATTAACAAAATGCACTATAAAGGTCAATATTAGAGAGTTGAGTAAGTTGGATATAATAAGTAATCTCGGTTGCTTATTATAGACAACTTCAAGTAATTTGAGTTGACTGGAACAATTCCAGACTAGTTCTCTCAAGTTTACTTCCTAACATTCGTATTTTTGGAAAGTTTATTTCCACGTAAAATTGATTTTGAACATAAACGGATGGAAGGGTTATTGTGCAAGAAAGTTCCTTAAGTATGGAAAGTATATTTTTGAGCTCATAAGCTGATTTTATTTGTTTGCAAATAAAATCAGTGGATATATTTTCCGTGAAATATTATCTTATTTCCAAGGAAAATATATCTTCATGATCTCATACAATATACTTACCAAAGGCTTTCTTAAGAGAACTTAATACACACAAACCCTAAACACTTTTGCACGAGCCCTTTACGTGAATCAAAGTTGTAAAAGCTCTCTCTAAGAAATACCTAGCATTTGATCCATTAATACACTTAGGCATTAATTTACTCTCATTCCAAGCATTAAGGATATTCTGTATTGAGAGACAAAGTTCTGTATTGAGAGACAAAGTGTTGTCAAGTGAGCGGGTTGTGACTTCAATTTGCTGGGGAGCTTGGTCAGGGATCAAGTTCATTTGAATCACCAWAGTTGGTGATTGGGTAGAACTTCCATAGGTGGAAGTTGGAGATCTGTTTGTGCAGAGGTGCATAATCAAATTGATTCACTAGTATAAAAAACCAGCAAAAGACTGCGGTTAATTAGGGCTCAAAAGATGCCGGTTTTGAACGCAACTTTTGGAGCACAATTTTGAAATTCATAAGTCTGCGGTATTATAAAATCGTAGCTTTGTGGTGTCAAATGCTGTGGTTTTTAGCTAAAACCGCAGCATTTGTGGTAGTCAAAGGCTGCGGTTTTTAGTTAAAATGTAGCATTTGTGGTACTCAAAGCTGCGGTTATTGCTAAAAACGCAGCTTTAGATAGCCCAAAAATATAAAATTGGGTTTTTCTAAGCTATACCTTGAGGTATTGCGTTTTCTAAGGGCTACTGACGCCTTTCAAACTTCCAGGCAACCCCTGAGCTCATAAATTATTATTAGCTATACCCTCCCTTAAATTTTATCGGTTATACATTAGTTATTTTCAAAATAATAAAAAAACAAAAACCCAAACCCACCTCCCTCCTTTCCTCCTCCCTCAGACCTCAGAACCACCCCCACTATGAGCGACAACACACCCAACACATCCCACCAAATTCAACGAATCCAATCACCACACCATCAATCGTTTTAACCCCTAAATCGCTGCAATTTCCTTCCAATCGCGTGGGTTAGGGTCGTAATTTGTTGGATGTGGTACGGTGGTTGGTGCAGTAGATAGGGTGGCGTTGGAGTTTTGACTCGCGCTTGTCGACGACTCACCTTGCGACGACCCACCAGAATCGACGAGCACACCCATGAACGAGGGATAGTGACGGAATGGAATGGGGTGGGTAAGTCATTCTCTCTCTTTGCGCTCCCCACTTTGTTCTTTATATCTCTTTTCTCTTTCCTGTGGCGAGTTGAGGATGTTGGTGTGGGTGGTTATGAGGCCAGGGAGTGATAATTTTGGTTGGTTTTTGTTCTTGTGTGGATGTTTTGTGGGCTGCTGTGTGGTGCAATTGTTGTGGTTCAGGTCGGACACTCGACGATGGTTGTTCGTGGTGGTAGATCTCAATGCTGCTCGTAGGTGGTGCTGATGGTTTGTGCTTACGTGGTTCATGTTCAATTGGTGGTAGGAGTTTGGGCAAAGTGACACAATTGGGTGTAGTGGTTTGTGGTTGGGACCGAAGGTACGTGTGTGGTTGTTGTGGTATGTGGGTGTGTGCGTGGGTGGTTGTGAGCATGTGAGGAGGGAGGTAGTTTTGAGGTTTTAATTTTTTATTTCATTATAAACTTAACAAGGTTAGTTTGTTTACTAGGGAGGGTATAGCTAATAAATATTTATGAGCTCAGGGGTATGCCTTGGAAGTTTGAAAGGCGTAAGGTAGCCCTTAGAAAACGCAATACCTCAAGGGTATACCTTAGAAAAACCCAATAAAATTTGTTGTTCATCCTAAATGAATGGCCAAAGTGATACCTATACATATAAATATCAATTTCATTAAAATTGGGTAAGAATTCAAATAAAAGAGTAATTATTACAAAACCATACTTCAAAGTAATTGTCAATATGGCAAATTAACACATACAACACTTCTCAAACAACAGTATATTGGAACAAGAGTCCCGAAATTGCTCCACAATACAGCAACAAATACCCACTGAATGTAGCTTTAAAAGACACAGTTTTGCTTGCTGAACCTGCTGCAATCAGACCCAAAAACAACAGTGCAATGAGAATATGCCTCGCAATACGTTACTAACTTTCACCTACAACTTTGGACATGTAAATCCGATAAAGAATGAATGCCAGTTAAAAATAAATAATGGCTCATATCCGGATAGAACTAACTATAGTATATAAATACAACACTCAGGTTGACATATTTGTTCTAAATTCAACTAATATTATAAAGTTTATCGTAAATCTCTAACTAAATTAAAGACAGACCATCTTTCGAAAGCATTAAGTTAAAGGATTGTAGGGTTGTAAACTCAATTCTTTGAATCAGATCGAATATTAATGGTTCTTCTTATCATTGATCAACATATTTTTATTATCTTAAATAAAAAGAAAAATGTATGTGACAGCCTCCTATAATTAATTGATTGACGTCATCAAAAGTGGGTGATAGATTAAAATAAATAACTAAGTAACAAGGTAACATGTCTACCTATTTGCTTACTATTCACCTATAATAGACCTAACTTGCTTTCTCTCATTCCTTCTCCATTGTTCTCTTGGCCTCTTTGGTGCTATTATATCTTTTTCCACATGTAATACTAATCTTAGCATCATTTCTCTCTAGCATAGTAATCTGGAACCGCTGCTTAAAATGAATTCTAGCGTACACAGACATGGGAATATAGAATAGCGCTCATCTTACTTTATAAGCAAAAGACTGGTATAAACTTAGCCTTAGGGGCAACACATACAGTTCTAAGTATTATAGTGTGAACCGACAATACAGCCAATGGTTCTCGTGTATCATAAACCATTTATAGAGACTATGTACGGGAGTTTCATTTATTCACAAGGGCAAGGCAAATCCTCTTCATTTGTCTCATTCTGCACAACACTTAGGTGCATAGATAAGACAAGATCACTTACCATCAATCGATTTAATTTTGAGGTCAGAGCAATGTTGTCGGCGCGTGATTAAGGTTGTCGCCATTCCGAGGGCCTAAATCACGCATCTTGTCGGATAGTCAGAACGCATTATTACGATAATACATGAAAGGATGATTAAAGCGGAATACGTGCGTAATTAGATCACTAGGAAGGGAGGAAATATATATGGGAAGGGAAGTATTAGGAGCAATTCTGTGTGGAAGTGGTCTACCGTATAATTATCAGAGGAGATAGCCAAGATAAATACACACTCTTCTTCTCTGGACATACATTCAGGATGGGAAGGCACTAGGCTACATCATAACGATGGAAAAGTCGATATATGTTACAGCTAGAACTAGGAAGCAATTGTGAACAAGTCTATCTCACGGGTGGAACCTGAAGTAGTTGACATCAATGGACTTGATGAATCACCATCTCCGACCTAATGCAATTAGTGTGCTTTACTCGAATACAGGACAGCCTTAGGAGACTATGCATGGAACTGAATACGTGACGGGTATCACATAGTTACTCATTAGTATACAGCAAACTGATATGAGAGGAAGTGTGTAAAAGTAGTGTCGGGTGTTGAGTTCAGTGTAATGGGAATGTCGAATAATAAAAGCAACTATCTTAAGAGAATGGAGTAGATTGATAAATGATGGTTTAACAAGCGGAGTGGAGAACGTCCGCGAACAGTTGGATGAGGAATTTTCCTCAACAAATGTTGTTCTACACAGAACTTAGTATAGCAATCTAGGCTAGTAAATTTGCAGAGTGTAACAGATAAGCAGGCACACACGCGAAGTAGTTGAGGATTATTTGTTGCGTGTGGTATGCTGCAAGAAAGATAAAACACAGTAGCTCTTTCCATGGACAAACATCAATCGGAGTCTATATAGCGTGAAATTGGATAAGAATTATCATACTAGTACTGTTGATTGGCCGCAGGCTTTATAGTCTAAGGTGGTCACTTGTCTTACAACAAGAATACTCAATATTGCTTTAATTTTAAGTACTTTGCAATATCCTGACCAAGTAAGTGAATAGGTTATTCTTTCCTTGCTCAGGCACAGAGTGGAGAAAGGATTACTGATATCTAGATGTATAATGATCATGTCTACTATAACTACATCATGTCGGTTGAGATGAGGTGACTTTGAGAAGTTTGTTACTCTAACACTAACAATTAAACAAGGCACATCTAGGTTGAAATTAAGAGAGAAAGGAGAAATGAGGTCGTTGATATACAGCGGGCATTGGGCATGTAGAAGTGTGGACGTCTCAAGCAAGGATCGGAGTGGAGGTGCTGGCAGTGAATGTGCAAGATCCTGTGAAACCTTGCCGATTGGTGCCTATGGAGCCAGAAATATGACAACCACACACCTGTATTGATTATTTTAGTCATTTGAAAATGAATGAGTTAAAGGTGAATGCTGCTATTGAAAGATGGAAGACGAAGGAAAGGAGATTCTAATGTATGATGATTCTGGATAAGGACGAAGAAGAAACGCAGAGAAGTAGAAAAAAGATAAGGTGTATGTCAGATAGGGAATTATACGTGTTAAAGCTTTGTCGAGGGTATACATAGATGAGGCGAGGAAGTATTACTTGATTTTACCTGTCTAGTAGGGCCCGTTGTGGAACTTTATTGAGGTTCCGATCTATGTGTGTTAATGTATTGACACTGACGGAGTTTTGAATGACACTCATTTTTTAAGCTAAAATCAATGGAGGATTCGACAATTTAGCCAGTTTGTTCATTGGCCAGCGCACATTCCATGAAACGCACACGTTACGCCGTTTTGTTGGTGGTTGAATCTCTTAAGATGACCAAACGGCACTGGTCAAGAGTAAGTTTCATTACGTTGCGAGAAGACACCCTTAGCATATTCTTAGATTATGGGCTATATCTCATATGATCCTCTCTGTAATATCATCTCAGGTAATGACTATTCTAGAATGTGTTAAATAGTTACACGCATGACTAAGGTTTACTTCACAATATAAACAGTTCACAGTGTCGATACTATGACTGATATCATAATAGTGATGGTACACTAACCGTGATTGCTCAGTTATTCTTTTGTTCGATTAGGCTTAGGATTCGGCTAGCAGGAACTGTTGTAGAAATAGATAGGATTACGATGAGTGAAACAGAACTAGTGTGTGGCAGTGGTACAATAGTCATTATTGGTACGAGATGAAGGTTTATTGGGCTGGGATCCCGGGTTAAAACTATTTGGCTGATCTTAGTTTAATGTATTGGTTATCGTGCACTATGGTTAGCATTAATGATAGCATAACCCACTTGTTATCGACGAAGTGCTCAGCATGATGAGTGTGTAAAGGAGAGGTAACTGAGAAGGTTTAATGTATTACATACTGGTCTTATCGATAGATCTGAATATATAGGTTATATAAATAATGAGATACTTCAAGAATAGTCAGTAGCATCAGGAAGTATTTAGGCCTCACTCCCTCTCTCATCGTAGTATAATCCGTGCTACTTAGTCTAAGAGTACATTCTACGATAAGTCAGAAGACATACCTGTGCAAATATAGAAAATGTTACGGACACACTAATGGGTTATCTAAAAGGAAATATAATAGAGCTGCACAGGACGAACGTCAAATATGTGGGCTATAATCTGATGAAGGCATACAAATGGAGGCATAGGCAATCCGGTGACAACTTTATGTGTTGAAACAAGGCACATTACAAAGCATGGAGACACACGTGGTTTCTCGGCCACAGAAGTAGCATCCTAGAGTACATACGTTATCAGGTGCGAAGATTGCTATATTCGATTAAGGTATTACCGAGATTTCCAGATGGAATTGCTCTACGTTGCTCAGGGAGCAGGAGAGAGAGTGGACTGCGACAAGAGTATTAACTGGTTTTTTGACTTTAACAACTCTTCTACAGAGTAACTGTGTCATGTAGTTCAGATCATTAATCGTATATGGCGTAAGTAATCTCATTAGAGTATAGGACGTAAAAATTGTCTAATGGAAAGGTGTCTATTATAATGAGGAGACAAGGTATACAGTATGGAGACCTAATCATCGAAAGACGCGTAGTCCATGGCAGTCTGTAAAGCGAGAGAAACATACTAGATAATACACTATAGTAGTGTAAGATTACTAATAAGGTTCTATAGGGTTAATAGCAAGGCAACGATTCCATGGCATCTCGGTATCAGGTGACTAAGTAACGGTCATGGGATATCTCTTGATAAAATTCTCAAGACATGAGAATTGGAGGAATATTTATTTTAAGGTTGTCCATGATTACCCCATGAAAGGTAGGATATGCCACTCTATGTCAAGAAGAAAACACAATTGTGCAAGTTTTCTAAATATATGATCCTCACTGCAGTTTTCAATTTTTAATGTGGATGCATTTACATAAGTCATTTTTATATGTGACTGTCACGTAGTTCAGAATATGTATTGAAGATTTTAAGGAATACATCAAGATGGTCAACGCCCGAAAGAAATCATTGAGATTACCATAGTATATGATGGACTTCGATTGTTCTGATAAATTCTATTTTAGATGTTATCGTAAGGTCACATTTATATGGGATTGGGGGTAATTATTAAGATACGCAATATACGGTTCGAGTATAAATGACTCATAAGATTAAATTAACATGTAGTTATCATAGGATCATTAACTAGAATAACAAATTCCTGTTGATATATAAGTGTTCCCATACAATGTTCCACCCCACATGAATTGTAATCAATTGAATAACAAAGCGTGTACAATCAATCAGATGATAGCAAGGGAAATGCTTAATGCGGAGGTAACTTATCACATGCAGAAAGCTAAATTATTATTACATACTAATATATTCAACATTAAAACTGAAGTAGAGAATAACTAGAACAAGTACCAATATGAGCTGCGGAATAAATAATATGATACACTGACTGCTAAAATGTGAGATTCTGATATGTTTCTTGAGTGCAATAAATCGTGAACTGAAAACGCATTATCATAGAAATGAATCTCGGCTTGATGAAAACAAGGCTATTTGATCGCATTCCTATATCTGCAAAAATAACGCAATAATAGAACTACACTTACTGTAAGCATAAGATGAGTTATCGAACACAGAGAGATCTGGGGTACGTCACCAATGGAGGAAAGTCTAGAGGTAATTATACTAAGTTAATTAAAGTAAGATTTTACTGCAAGTGATCTATATGTGGGTTAAAAGCGAGCGACTTCGTGTCGTGTGATGTGCCTATGTTTAAGTAACTACTATTTACATTATGTGAAGTTATTCAGACAAAGGAGTATATGGATATCATATAATTGAGTAATGTAAGGCCAATAGGTGATCGAAATATTATATACCAGCCGAAAAAATAAACAATGTGGTTGTTAAGTTGTTATAGTAATGATTTGAGATGTCGGATATTATAAAATCATGCAATATTAAAGACAAGAATGTCCAAACCCATCGTTAATTCGATTCAAGCTACAGAGTTTTTGCATTAGAAATTAAAGCGTGCAATTGTGAATGAACCAATTAGAAGTTCAATATTGAAATAGAAGCAAAACAGATCTAAGAATAAAAAGGGGAGGCATAAAATCAGTATATAATCATGCCTTAATCCTTATCTAGCAGTTGGCAAGTTGCATATCAATACGTCAAGCAACAAAAGGGAGATTATTTTAGATACTTGATAGCCGTTTCAAATTAAATACAACAAAAGGGTATTAATTTTACCGATATATTTTACTGTGTGAGTACTTTTTTCATTGTATTTAATTTCGGAACGGAGGAAGTAGATATGCTCAATAATTACTTTTTTTAGATATATTGACTTATGTAATATTCGTTTATATGTATTAGTTAGTAAAGTTAGTCGGACTCTCTTAGTGAAGCCCATGTACTAGCTACTGAGTAGGAAACGGGTCTCTAACGTCATTTGTGTTTGTTGTCTACTACAAAAAAAAAGAATAGGCAAAACGAAAAGTGTTCAATTGTTCATTGTATCTACAAATTGCTGATGAAAATTTAATGAAAATTGTTATGGGAAACATGGCAAAATGATATATTCCACAAGTAATAAGAAAAGGAGGAAATTGAGCCTATGAACTTATTATAGAATATCATATGATCTATATAGTTTAGCTCTTTATTGTAAATGTTCAGTTGTTCTAGTTCATTTGTTTATATTATCAACTTTCTAGAATCAAATTCAATTCATGAAGTTACCTCAAATCTGGGTCAATTGGGCTGTACGATTGGCCTATGGCGTACTCGTGAAGGTCCAGTGAAGTAGGGAATAGACTATCTGCATTAGATTGAAGAAATCCCAATAATAAGTCAGATTGTCTCTTTCATTGGTCGAACTGGAATCTGATTTCATGGTTCAGAGACTGCCAAAATGTGACAGCATCAAGAATCTCCTGAGCAAATAAGAAAGCAGATAAAAGATATCACACAGATAAGGAAGATCTCCAGTAGGCCAGTGGTCACTTCACAGTTCTATAAAAACAGCCCAAATTTGTTACTTCCTTCATCACCATTTCCCACAATCCATCAATCAAATACATTACTTTCTTTGTGTTTACTTACAGTTAATACAATGGCTGCCTCACAATGGCTCTTCTCCCCTTCTTGGCGGCAAGGCCTCAAGTTCGTCCGACAACCTCGAAATTTTAGCGGGGGAAGAATCACATGAGATAAGACACAGGAAAGCCAAAGTAGTCTCATCAGGGAGCCATGGTACGGCCAGACCGTGTCAAGTACTTATGGGTCCATTCTCTGGTAGGCCCCATCCATACCTCACTGGAAGAGTTCCAGGGTGACTATGGTGTGGGAACCTGCTGGCTCTCAGCTGACCCAGAGACACTTTGCCAAGAACCGTGATGGTCTTGAAGGTGATGCCATCTTGTCAGGTGGCCATTTGGGTGCTTGGCTTGGTTTTCCCTGAGCTCTGGCCACGGGGTCAAGTTCGGCGAGGCTTGTTTGGTTCAAGGCTGGCTCACAATTCTTACAGTAGGGTGGGCTGTGACTACTTGGTGCACCCAAGTTTGATCCATGCCCAAAGCATTCTTGCTATTTGGGTGCAGGTCATCTGATGGGTGCTGTTGGGGGGCTACCGGTTGCGGGTGGGCGCTTTTGGTGAGGTGGTTGACCGACTTTACCAGGAGCAGCTTCGAAACCATTGGGCCTTGGCTGATGACCCGGAAGCTTCGCGAGTTGAAGGTGAAGGAGATCCAGAGAATGGTGATTGCATGTTCTCATTCATGTTCGGGTTCTTTGCTTCAAGCTATTGTTAAGAAACAAACAGTATGGCCCAAGGGTCCCGTGGAGAACTGCGACCACCCTGCTGACCTGTTAACAACAATGCTTGGCTTATGCTACAAACTTTGTCCCTGGCAACATGATAGGATACTAAGATTAGAGAAGACTGAAAGTGTTGGTTGACAGTTTTGGTTTTGGACTTAATTCTGTGACTTCAATGTAAATTATGTTTGATTCAAATTTATTGATGACTATAATCTCATTGTGTGACAATCTATTACAAAGTAATTAATGCCAACCTAATGTATAATTGTTATAATTCATTATTACTTTGCAGGAGAGACTGCTAATTTGCTAATTGTCCAAAAGAAAGATGGCATGCTAGGAAAATCCTATCAATGTATTGATAACATGAGAACAACAAGTTCCCCAAAATTTTCCATACAACCGTGCAAGGTACACCGTTTTATAGTGTAACATCCCATAGATCACATACACATAGTGGCAATTTTAAGTTTTTAACTATCTTGCATTCACCACCTTCTAGGGCTGATGAGCACAGGTGCGATACCAAAAGAGAGGCCTAAAGCACGACATAAAAAATAGAGGTAATAATGTACACACTAGTCGTAACTCGTAAGTGCATTGACTTCTCAGCTCGTAGTGCTGGCAGGGAAGCATCAAGGCCACAACATGACACGAGTCAGCATTTTGCCACAAACGAAAAAAAGTAAGCCTAGAGACAACAAAAAATAACTAGTCTTTAACAGACGATACGTTACGAAACCAGACCCATGTCAGCAGTCATCACCCAAGCCGACAACCACCACGACGAAGAAACCATATAATCGGCTGTTAACTCTGTGAAGTATACTATTCCTAAACCCATCGTTTCAGCACATTGGGAAATTGCAAAATGCAATCAATTTGCTAATCTATCAACAAAAATTACATTTAACACACAGATAATTACAGCGTAACAAAAAACACCCATTCCAAGCTGTTAATCGCCAAATCCTATTAATTTCTGAAATCTGAATATAATACAGAACACTAACATACATTCTCAATAATACAATTAATTACGCCAGCTAAATAACTAATTACTATTAGCACAATATATTATTTTGAATAATGAATTTCTGATAATTGTGTATTAATTAATCATCAAAAATAATAAATAATTGATAATAACTAATAATAAAGAATAGCGAAATGCGACACATTAAATTACAGGGAAAATACAAATATTACCATTGATGCGAGGAAGAAGACACAGTTGACAGTGAGTTTTGCCAATCTTTTCATTGTGAGGTCCTGATTTAATCTTGTGCATGTAACAAGAGAATTTCGGGAAATTGGAAATTAAAAATTAGCGATTGAAAGGATATTTTTTGGAAACGAGTGTGGAATTTGATCGTATTGATTTTATTTCATATTTTCTTTCTTTCACTGTTTTCTCTTTTTGGCATAATCTAATCTCCCCCGTTTTTCGTAAAAATATACTTTTGTAATTAAATTCCTGATATCTTTATATTAAATATTTGAGTGGTTAACAAAATTCAAGCAACATTAGTTAATTTTGGTCCCTGTGGAATTATATAACTGGGATTTATAACCTATCGTCTTATCTCTATTATGTGCATTTAGCAAGTCATCGAGATATGACATATGAAATAAATTGTTAATACGAGTAAGAGGACTAAATTACCGTACGATTAAATGTAATTTTTAAAAAAATAAACAACTCAAATGTACACATAAAAATGTTACCTCAATACTATGTGAGTTTGATTTGTTCCTTCAAACAAAGACTACTCAGGAGACAAATTTCAAAAAGTTAATTCACTCAATCAATCTTGTCAAACTGTATGATTTAATTTGAATATTTGATTACATTGTTGTGACAAGAGAACGAAACTAAATGCACATGATGCAACACAAAGAAGATTATCCTACTAAAACCAAACCAAACCACAAACAGAGTCTTTCATTCTTCTAAGACAATAGACTGATATAGTAAACTATAGTTAAGCTCCTGGATGTTGACATTTGTGGAGAAACGCCTTAGCAGAGAAATAGTCATTCTCATACCGCAAATCTGATCTGAACCGATTGTAGCATAATCAAGCACTCGGGAGCGACCTTGGCACGGAGTGCGAAGATGGCAGCGTCTCTTCTTGGTGTTATAGGCTTGCATAGAAGATATCATCTTTGGTAAGCGAAACAAACTTCACGGCATTTTACAGGGACTTCCAACCTGTTGATTTGAATGCATTCCAACACAAGCTCCAGTGCTCCAGAAATTTACGACTTGTGACACCCCTTTGCCCGAGTACAGAACGGCTTCTTCGCGCCTTCACTAGGGACTAAATGGAATAAAAAACGAATAATCTTTCACTGCAACATATCGTCTCTTCAAATATCGTTAACTTGCGATTATATTTCTACGGAATTGAATTGTAGCGTCGTTTGACTTTTTCACATTAATGAACCTTTTAATTTTTCGTTAAAAAAAACATTGCATAACTCTTTCAAACAATTGAAATAGATTAATTTACGAAACACTCCACTTAAGCCAATTCAGTAACCAACTTCAAATTCGCTGAAAAAATGTACAAATCATCTAAGATGCATGTTAATAGTTGTTTCAATACTTTGAAAATTAGATTAATACAATATTATCATTTTTTTGGGAATTATTGGTTGTTCGCATCTTGTATAATCATAAGCACTTATCTTCTGTAATTTGATATTTTCGTGCTTATTTGTCTATTTTATTCCTCGACGATGCATTAAATCACTTAAATAAAACGATTAAAGGGATTTTTCCCATGATAACCCTGAGCTTTCGCGTTATTTAACATGTTCATATACGCCTGAGTTTTTTCAAACGCTTCCATATACCCTGGGCAGCTATGTCTCTCCGTTAGCGTCATATGCACTTAAATCGAGCATAACGGTGTTAAATTTTATTTGTTTGCTTATTTGCATCGCTAATAGAATTAACTTCTTGTTTCTTCTCATACTATCAATCATCATTAATTACTCTCTCTCCATTATTATCCCATCTTCCATTCACATGGAAGTAACCACAACCCGAACATACGACCGGTAGCCACCACCGACACCACCAACACTGGTAGCTTAGATTCCATGCCAACATCTCCAGCGAATCATGCAGTACTTAATGAATTAGAGTGGGAATCATTTCCCAATTTATATACAGGAGAAAGAAATTTCTGAGTTTGTTTAGTAACGAGGCAAGGTAATACGGCTCTCAAATACGCAAATGAACAACAAGCTTCAAGCTCTTTTAAAATTACGAGGTAAAATGTCACATTCCTGTGTTCAATTCAGTACCAAATCTTGTTTTCACCTGCTTATCTCACCCTCTTTAAACCCTCAACCTACTAAACCTCTGTTAACCTCCAACTTTCATCAACCATTTTCATCTTCTGTCATCGCAGCACATCTCCACCACCGCCGTGAACATCTCTAGCACCGCCGCGCACATCTCCAGCCACCGCCGCGAACATCCAGACCGCGGCACCATCTCCAGGCCAGTGTTATGGACAAATTGCATGCCACAAAATATGTCGAACAGACAGAAACATATGAAGAAGGAAGGAGAAGGAGAAGAAAAGGGAATTAGAAGAAAAGGAAATCTTTAATTACTTTGAAATGACTTTACAAGATATGAGATTAAGCCTATTTATAGCCTTCTGATCATAAATTAGATCATTGGCATCAATGCCAGCTAATAGAAAATAGATCACACAGAGAGCCTAACTGATTTTGCGGAAAAACAGTTAGAGCCAATTTAAACTAATTATGGATCTATTACAGCCATATGACTAATTTGATTATTCTAATGATCCAATTAAACAGCTATGACAAATACAGCTAATGACCACAACACACTCCCCTTAAGGAAGACATTGTCAATCTTAGACAACAAATTGAGGATACTTTCTGCTTCAAAGTCGTTGCATTCATCCATGTAGCCTCATGTTCCATCATACCAGTCCACTTGAATCAGATATTGAGGGAGTGACTTGTTTTGTTGCTTGACAATTCTTCTCTGTATGATCTAGCTGAATAAGGGACTGCATAATCCTGGTGAGGCAGCAGGAGGAATTGACAGCAACAGCAAGTACCGATGAAACCTTTTTCACAGCAGAGACATGGAAGGACATCAATGATTGTGAAACCATAGCAGTTGTAATTTAGGCAATGTCCCAATTTGCAACCATTGAAATGGACCATAATACTTGAAGGCTAGTTGTTATTCTTTCAGCTTCAAGATTGCTGCTGTAGGTGTATTTCAACCAAACCCATCCCCAACCTGAAAGACCTCTCAGATCTTCCTCATATAAGCTTTCTTCATTCTGGTTGAGCCCCTGATAAGTGAAAACTTCAGGGTCTGTATCATACTTCTTCCTGTCATGACCTATCCACCTCATCATTTGTTATTTTCACCTGGTAATATGGCAATGCATATGGTGGTGGCTGGTTGTATACCACTTCATATGAGTGGCTGTGCAGATGTGTGGATGGGTATTGTATCCACCATTCCTGCACACGAACATTGTGCAATCATTAGTGAATCACTCAGTCATTACACGTAGATAGTTCTTAAACATTTATTCACTATCTCAGTCTGTCCATCAGACTGTGGTGATAGGCATTGATAATGCAGGTTGTGCCATGTAAGTGGTGAAAAGGCTTTCCAGAATTGATGAGGAAGATGGCATCCTGTCACTAACTATAGATTGGCCAAGCAATCGAAGCTAAACATTATCAGGTGCTGAGCCCACATTCACAGCTGGAGAAGGGGTGTTCTGGGCAAAAATCGCATATTTGCTTCAGTCTGTCCACAACACAAATATGAACCTCATAGCCTGCTGATTTAGGGAGGCCTGTAATAAATCCCCTAGAACTGTCATACCATCTCTTCTTCTGAATTGGCAATGGTTGAAAAGACTGTGCAGCTACACATGATCATATTTAGATGCGCTGGCAAATTTTGAGGCATCTGATGAATCTGCTTGTGTCTCTTGTCAAACTCTCCATGTAAATAATTGGCTTCAGCCTTGTCTTGTTAATTCCCTGCTGAGTGACCACTTTCTGGGGAAGCAATGCATCCATTGAGCAACTTAATCTGCAGCTGTGATCCAGGACCAATAACCAATTATTTTTTCTTCCTTAGCATTCATTTGTTAGGTATATGTTTTACCTGGCAAGATCCTGCAATTCTTCTATGATTTCCACTAAGTTTATAAATCCAAGTGTAATATTTTGCTGTCCATGAACCAGCGAAGAAGGAAATAATAGAGATGCATACAGGAGAATTCAGTAAACAGTGAGCCTTGACAAAGATCAGCTACTTTATTTTCTGCTCCACTCTTTGTATGTAATTCAATATGTGAACCCATAATTTTTTGACAGCACAAGTTGTGAAATGGGGTGAGTGAGTTTTTGATCTAAAAGTCATTTTCAAGCTTTTTGAATCAGTTTTGATCACAAACTTACCTGCAGACAAGTTACTGCTCCCATTTTTGCACAGCAAACACAATTGCAGCCAATCTTTTTCATAAACTGACAAGCTTTGCCATCTTGGGGCAAGTTCTACTATGTAAGCCACAGGGGTGTCCTTTTTGCATTAGAAAGCTCCTAAACCAGAAGCAGATGCAGTCTGTCTCCAAGACAAAAGGTTCCTCAAAATTGGGAAGCTTAACAGAGGAGAAAGTTACTGAGGGGATTTTGAGACCTCAAAAGGCTGATTGTGCTTCAGTGCCCATTTGGAAAGCAACTTCTTCATAATCATGCAGCTGCATATTTGTGCATAATTCTTACAACTTCTTTCTATAATACCCAGTGAGACAAGGTAAACTCTCACTCTTTAATGGTCTGGGTAGTCGGCAATTACACCAGAAGCAATTTTCTTTGATAAGTTTGCACTCCAGAGCTGAGATATAGTAGCCTATGATACTACCACCCTCTCCATCATGAAGGAAGATTTTATTTTCTTAATATGCATCTGATTTACTTCATAAAGTTCAAATACCTTTGAAGATGATGCCAATGATCTCCATAGACTTACTGTAGACAGGAATCATCAAAGAAGACTAGCAACCTTTTCTGGTCAAAGTGGTTTGAAAACTATCATTCATCATGACTGAAATGAAGCTGGTGCCTTGGTAAGCAAGGGCATGTCCAGAATTCATAGTGACCATATGAGTTTTGAATGCTGTTTTGAAAATCATTAGGCAAATCATCGAGCTTATGATAATGATCTAAGGTCCAGCTAGAAAATACCCTCCTGCAAGCTCATCTATAAGTTCTTCACAATGGTTTGAACTTATTCCTTTACTGTTCTCTTATTACCTCGTAGTCTACACAGAGCCTCTGTACCATCTTTCTTTTCCACAAACTACGGAAAGCATAATGGATTGCATCTGTTTTGAATTTGACCTCTCTGACATTTCCTCAATCAGCTGCTCAACTCACATCTCTATGTTTCATGGTATCTGTAGGGCCTATGTTTACGGTCTTTTTATTGGGTCCAAGGAATCTGTGTATTATCTCTCAAGGAGGAGAGCTAGTAGTTTCGTAACACATAGGGTATCTCTTTACTGTTTCATATTCTGAAACCAAAGGGGCAGACAAGACAATTGAAAGATCATACTGAGAATCACTGGCAATATTTGCAATAGACATCATATATTGAAAGTCTGATGCATTAATTTGAAGCTTGGTTTTCGATGCGTAATTGTATATTTTTTGGGAGTTCACCCCTGAGATTATATTTTTGCATGTAAGAAAATTCATCAACAGCTTCTGAAGTCCAGTGTGTGCCCAAGGTGTTAACATTGTACCCTAGGACATATCACAGCCTCCTAAAGGAAGAATCATCACTTCAGCTGTAATGAGCATCTCCATTCTGCTCATTGAAATGCAGTACACTCCATTGCAAGGAATACTGGT
>SNQN01000224.1:139278-163580 GCA_008642245.1 Bassia scoparia | reverse complement strand
CGGTGTTTTAGCTAAAACCGCAGCTTTTTGGTAAGTCACAAGCTGCGTTTAGTTAAAACTGTAGCATTTGTGGTACTCAAAAGCTGCGGTTATTGCTAAAAACCCGCAGCTTTAGATAGCCCAAAAATATAAAATTGGGTTTTTCTAAGCTATACCTTGAGGTATTGCGTTTTCTAAGGGCTACTACGCCTTTCAAACTCTCCAGCATACCCTGAGCTCATAAATATTATTAGCTATACCCTCCCTTAAATTTTATCGGTATACCATTAGTTAATTATGAGTCAAAATAATAAAAAAAACAAAAACCCCAAACCCCGCCTCCCTCCTTCCTCTCCCTAAGACTCAAAGAACCACCCACCACTACGAGCGACAACACACCACACATCCAACAACCAAATTCAACGAACTCCAATCACCACACCATCAATCGTTTAACCCTACAAATCGCTGCAATTCCTTTCCATATCGAGCTTGGGTTAGGGTCGTAATTGGTTGGATGTAGATGGTTGGTTGTGCAGTAGATAGGTGGCGTTTGAGTTTTTGCTGGTGTCGACGATCCTACACTCGGACCCACCCACGAAAATCGACGAGCACACCCATGAACGAGGATAGTGAGAATGGTATAATGGGGGGTAAGTCATTCTCTCTCTTTGCGCTCCAACTTTGTCTCTTCATATCATTCTTTTCTCTTTCCTGTGCGAGTTGAGGATTTGTGTGTGGTGGGTATGAGCCAGGGAGTGAATAATTTGGTTGGTTTGTTCTTGTGGTGGATGTTTTGTGGCTGCTGTGGTGGTGCAAATTGTTGTGGTTCAGTCGGCCGACCAGACGATGGGTTGTTCGTGGGTGGTAGATCTCAATGCTGCTCGTAGGTGGTGCTGATGGTTTGTGCTTACGTGGTTCATGTTCAATTGGTGGTAGGAGTTTGGCAAGTGAACAATTGGGTGTAGTGGTACTGTGGTTGGAGACCACGAAGTACCGTGGTGTGGTTGTGTGTATGTGGGTGTGTGCGTGGGTGGTTGTGACATGAAGAGAGGGAGGTAGTTTGAGGTTTTAAATTTATTATTTTATTTAAACTTAACAAGGTTAGTTTGTTTACTAGGGAGAAGGTATAGCTAATAAATATTTATGAAGCTGGTATGCCTGGAAGTTTGAAAGGCGTAAGTAGCCCTTAAGAAAACGCAATACCAATCAAGGTATACCTTAGAAAACCCAATAAAATTTGTTGTTCATCCTAAAATGAGAGCCAAAGTGAACCTAAACATATAAGATATTCAATTTCCATAAAATTGGGTAAGAATTACAAATAAAAGAGTAATTATTACAAAACAATACACTTCAAGTAATTGTCAATATGGCAAATAACACAATACAAACACTCTCAAAACCAAGCATGATTAATTGGGACAAAAGTCCCGAAATGCATCACAAATACCAACAAATACCCACTGAATTTAGCGTTAAAAGACACACAGTTTGCTTGCTGAACCTGCTGCAATCAGACCCAAAAAACAGAGTGCAATGAGAATATGCCTCGCTAATACGTTACTAACTTTCACCTATACACACTTTTATAAGAAAGAATGAAATAGTAAAATAAGCTTCTAGCTTTCTAAGTATCACGATTTCCAAGAACACAAAAATATTCAAACTAAAAAAGACAAATTTAAACTAAAAATGGATATACAACAAACTTTGTTGACATTATTTTGACAACAATAATCGAACAAAAAAAATTATGCTGACGTGTGACAGCTTGAATGTACTTCAAGTGGTGTGTTAAATAATTAAGAAAAAAACTACAACTTGTATTCTTGCCACTTTCCTTCCTRTATGTATACTTGGGCTATTTTTTCCACCTGAAACTTCTTTAGCACATATTTAGCTATCACCTTATGTTTACTCAAGATACTTGAATGGTCTTTATAAGAGACTAAATAGAAGTTTACTAAGGTGAGAACATAACAATTTGAGGTATCAGAACATTCACAACTGACAAGACACCAAATCAGAAAACTCACTTACCATAATGGTTTATATAGCGATTAATGTCCCATCCTTATTAAACCAAACCGAATACAAGGAGAAGCCTGGAAAATAAGACCAAGAAGAAAGTAAGGATTATATAAATCTGTTAAGCTACAACKAAGTAGGTCAACTCTCTTACTCTCATCTACATATAGAAAAGTCTATTACAAGAATAACATTGTATCTATTACTAAGACAAGCTTTGATGAACATCCACCTGAATTTTCTACTCCTATACAACTATCACAGGGTCACATGTTCTCAGAACAGAACAAGAACTTTGTTGGTGTACGATAATAAAAGCATATTAAAGACTGGGACTTCTAACCACTTACAGAACTTATTTCAAAAGCAAGTAATTCAGGTACAAGACGGCCCACGCAGAGTACGTTTGTATTCATTTCGATTAAGCCAATATACTCTATGTGATTGCGCCCTATCTAGGGTCATCGCCACCCTAGACAGCCCACGCAGAGCACGTTTGAATGCAATTAAACTCATGCAATTAAATGCATCAGAGTTTGTTACTCTAACACTAACAATTAAACAAGGAATTAGGGGAAAAGAGAGAAGAGGAGAATGAACCTTGTTCAGCTGTGAGGGAGACGCGCAATGAGTGGTGCGAGGAGTGCAGATTGAAATGGAGTGGAGGGGCAACAACGAGATCTGAAAATGAAGAGTCGAATTGAAGATGGAACGAGGAAAGAGGAGATAGAGAGATCTGAAAGAGAGAAGAGAGAAGTGAAAGAAAGAGAGTAGAGGCGGGAATGAGAGGAGAGATAGATGTTAGGGTTGCATTAGGTTTGTGTTATTGGGTTGATGATATTGGGCCGAGATTGTTAAATGGCCAGGCCATCCAAACACGCGTGTTTTTTGGTTTATTTTAAGACCCAAAAGCTGCGATTTTTCGGAAATAACCGTAGCTTTTGTGATTTTTCCAATATTTTTTTGCTCTAGAATGTGTTAAAAGCTGCGGTTATTACATAACCGCAGCTTTTGACCTTTTTTGTACTAGTGATTGTATTCTTTTGTCAATCAGAGGTGATTAATAAAAGAGTGAGTGAGTGGAGGACGTAGTCTTATTAGGAGTTGAACCTCGTTAAATATTGGTGTTGTTTATTTATCGCATTATTATTTACTTTCCGCTGCTTAAGGACTGGTTCTTAACTGGTCTTAACTAATCGAAAAATTTACAATACTCAATTCACCCCCCCCCCCCCTCTTGAGTATAATCTGTACTTTCAAATACATTCTATACAAAAGAATGAAACTTGGGAATTAACGACACTTCTAAAAGGAAATAAGCCGATACGAGTCAAATGGGTATTCAAAATCAAATGGAATGCCAATGGTGATGTTAAAAGATACAAAGCAAGACTGGTCGCCAAAAGTTACAAGTAAAAGAAGGGAATTGATTATGATAAGGTATTTGCTCCAGTTGCACGACTAGAAACAGTAAGGTTACTAACCTCAACAACATCAATCTCAATAGTAGCAAATTCTGAATGGAAGATTCATCAAATGGACGTAAAATCTGCTAATGGATTATTAAAAGAAGAGGTATACATAGAACAAACAGAAGGTTATGCTGTCAAGGGACAAGAAAATAAAGTATTAAGATTAAAAAGGTTCTATATGGGTTAAAGCAAGCACCTCGATCATGGAATAGTCGGCTTGATAAATACTCGCAAGAGAATGGATTTTCAAGGTGCATACATGAGTATGCACTCTATGTCAAGAAGAAAACCAATGAAGTTTTCTATGCCTGCATTTATGTGGATGATCTAATATTTATAGGAAGTAGTATCAATATGTTTGAAGATTTTAAGAAAACAATGGCACGAGAATTTGAGATGACAGATATGGGACTCATGTCCTATTATCTAGAGCTTTTTGATTGGTTAATCAATTGTTGGTTAAACAGAAATAACTGAAAATTTAACTGAATCAAACTGAATTGTAATCAATTGATAACAGAAATCAACTGAAAAAATGTTAACCAAAACTATAATAAACTGAAAAGTAAAAACTAAAACTGAATAGTAACTGAAATAAAATAAACCGAAACAGAACTGAACTGCTAAAAAACTGAAAAGTTGATCAATAAACTGAACTGAAACGAACTGAAATCAAACTGCTTGACAGGCTTGTCGCATACCTATCAAAAATAACCTATTAAGACTAACTATGTAGCTAGTGGTAACAGGGTCGAATCCACAAGGAAGCAACAATTAATTACTAATTAATTAAAGAAAGCGTCTAGATGAATAAAAGGGCCTTTGTTTAAGTTATTTTAAGCTACTACTAGTMAAAGCGATGAATTAAATTAAATTAAATACCAATTAACTAAAGTCTAGGGCTATGGTTCACTATAACAACAAATCAACAATAATTAGGTATCAACAATTCATAATAAGGAACAATCGAATAGGGTCAAAGTTCTCTCAAATCGAATGAACCATAGAACTACTCCTAACCGTATCTCTCGACCTAGGATAGTCTTGTTCTACCTCTTGACATAGATCTTGTATAAAGTTTCAATRGCTAGATCTAGAAACTTGTGACTAATCTATTTACGCAATTAAGTCGTGCACTACCTAATTGAATAACATGAAGAACAATCAAATAGGAATTCAATAAATTGCCAAAGTATGAAGTGAATCAAACACAAAGCATTCTAATTATATTGTTATAGATCCTCAATTGCCCTAAAAAGGAACTACTCACGCATATTGCAATTTAACTTAATAAAAGCGATTAAAGAAAGCAAACATTGAATAAAAGAGATTAAGGATGAAGAATAATACCAAAACGCTCAAAGAACTGAAGAATTAAGGATGAACTATTGAATCGCAAAATTGTATAATTCTTAAGAGAATACGTAATTGAATTCWGAATTAATCTAATAATAATCAAAGGTGGTCTACAAAATTAGGATTTCTCTCTTTAAATACTCTTGAATTCCCAAGATAGATGGCTTGCTAAAAGTACAATTATATCCCTCTAAATAACATCCCAAAAGAAGATATTAAAACCGGCCAAATCGAGTCTGAATTGATCGGATTACATTATACCGATCAGTTCAGATTAAATCACGGTAGTTTCACTATGCTATCTTTCGAAGGCCATATCTCGATGTTTGGTTGTCCAAATTAGGCATATAACTTATCAAATTGAAGCTCTCGAAGTCTAGTTTCCAATGCAATTAGAATCACAACAATCCGACATACGAAACGTGACTTATAACCAAAAGAGTGAGCATATGTCAAAATCGATGCTTCGCAACGATCATTCTTCGCGTAGCTCCACTCCTAACTCCTCACTATTGCTTTTAAGGCTCCGTAGTGCTCGCAAATGAATCCAAAATCACTCCAAATCAATGAAATCAACCTAAAACTCATTCAAACACTAAACAAACACATTAGTAGCAAAGAGGGCCTTAAGAAGGCCAAAATCCATTCAAAATAGTAAGAGAATAGAGAGAAAAACCATATATCAATACAATACATCACTGCTTTTAATGCAAACTGATTAAACTAAATCCAAAACCGTATAATAATAATAATAATAATAATAATAATAATAATAATAATAATAATAATAATAATAATAATAATAATAATAATAATAATAATAATAATAATAATAATTAGAGCTAATCAGTTAATAAGGCAATAATAACAAGTTATTTAAATTCAAACACATAAGTGGCATATCTAAACAACAAGTTCAACTAATATTGTATACAACTAATCGAACAGTTTATTTCATGGCTTAACGGACACAGTGTTTGATCCAAGACATCAAACGGTAAAAATTTTTTAGTCGTCGTGCAAATGAACCAAACACCCTTCGTTCGTAATCTCGGTAGAAAAATTAACAAATTTATGGGCACATATAAATTGAGACAATCTTACTCTGAACTGATGTGAAATAGGTTTCAAACTACAATTAACTAATTTAAAACTGAAAAAATGGTCGATAAGTGTAAAAAGGTTGTGGTTCAAACTGTTTAAACTGTTGAATTGATTGGTTAAAATTGAAATAAACTGTAACTGAACCAAACTAAACTGTTTTTTGCATCAACTGAACTGAACCGAACTGAGAATTTGTAAGTTTGAACTGAAACGAACTGAACTGTTTGGTTTCAACCATAACTGAACCGTTGAACTTAATTGACACCTCTACGTACTATAATCTAGGAATTGAAGTTACACAAAGTGAGATGGAATTTTTATTTCACAAGAAACTTATACAAAAGGAGTATTGAAGAAATGTAATATGTTAAATGTTAATCGAGTGAACACTCCAATGGAATGTGGGGTGAAGTTGTCAAAGAATGATACTTATGGAGAAAAGGTGAATCCCACCTTTTTCAATAGTCTGGTCGGAAATTTACAATACTTAACATGTACTCGACTAGACATCTTATTTAGTGTTGGACTGGTAAGTCGTTTTGTGGAGAATTTACTACCTATTTGAAAGCTACAAAAATAATTCTCTGCTAATTGAAAGGCATGTTGGATCATTGGTTGCTATACTCTACTTCAAATGATTTAAAACTCAAGGGATATTGTGACAYTGATTTTGCTGGAGATATTGATGATCGCAAAAGTACAACTGGTTTTGCGTTTCTACTTGGAATAATGTTGTTTCATAGAGTTCAAAGAAACAACCAATCGTATGTTACACTCTCCACATGTAAATCAGAATAAATTGTTGCAACCTCAAGCGCATGTCATTCAATATGGTTAAGCAGATTTTTGAAGGAAKTTCAATTGCCACAAATGGAACCCATCGAGATTATGATTGATAATAAKTCAACTCTTGCTTTGGTGAAAAATCCTGTTTTTCATGACTGAAGTAAACATATTGACACAAGGTTCCACTTCATACGACAATGCATCGAAAAAAAGAGATTGAATTGAAGTTTGTGAAGTCTTTAGACCAAATTGTTGATATCTTCAGAAAGCCACTAAAGTTTGAAGATTTAAATATGATGAAAAAGTTAATTAGTATAGTGAGAAAGTCAAGTTTGAGGGGGAGTGTTAAAATTTTGTAAACTTGACAATTCTATGTCTAACATGGGAAATACTATTATATTAAAGAGCATAAGAAAAAAGGAGGAGGAACATGAATTTAGTAGTATATGTTTGTTATAGACCGGTTTCCGGGCAACAAACAAAGGCACTTAAACGATAAAGATTCAAGCTTTAAGTGGGCAAGAGGAAGAAACGACTAACAAGTAGGGAKAGGCAGAAAAGTGGAAATGGTGTTGCAATAAAATAGTACACTAATGCCTAACAATAATAATATACAATACAAAAACACATTTTCATTCATCAATATCTTCATGACTACACCCTTCACCACTAGGCTATATTATAGACAAATTAACCTTGGGAATCTAGAAACGTCTTCTAATTGTTAATATCTAACTTATTATAAATTACCAATATCACCCATGTCCTACTAAATTAAAGGTTGTGTATGACAATACCGGCCCCCTAAAGTATCACCTTTTCATCACGGTGGGTCGTAATTGGCAATGAATTTCCATCCTCTAGATAGTTGGTCATTGTCAAGGTTGGATAGTTGGGTGAAGTAAAGCAAGATTATGGTGGACAATGAGGGTAGCAATATGTTTAGTTGTAGGAGGTATGTGTTAGAAATTGGTATGGAATGGGGAAAGACAGAGATTTGGAGTAACGAGTATTGGACATAAAATTTTGTGGGCTACTAAATTGGAGTAGGGAATTGGGTGTCGAAAAATGAAGGGGTGGGGTGAATAAATCATTGGTTGTGTTGGATTAACTCTGAGTTGGGTTTGGAGACTTTGGACATAAATAAAGTCTTAGTATAGTTGGGTCCAGAATATGGAGGCCCATTCCCTTGCTAAACTTCAATAAAATCAGTTGGGCCATCTATATTATTACATGCAAAAGCTGAACACTTGCTCTAATTGAAGCCATGTGCTCTCAGCCAATTCACATCACCTTTGTTTTCATTCCGATTGACTCTTTTGCCCTTACTGGTCCCTTTTAAAGTTTTTTTCTCTTGCAAGCCACTATGAAAACGTACCAAACTTTCCTTGCACGCCTCATCTTTCAGAATTTTCTTGTGTCCTTCACCATCCTTGCTGTAATCCATGATGTCCGATGCAACTCCTGCCCTGTAAATTCTGATGACACCTCCCGATCTGCCACGTGAGTTGCCTTCCGTCTTCCCTGCCTCTTCTCTAACAAGGCCACTACAAACACCACAAATCTCGTCGCCATTCGTCCTTCGTTCTCTAGTCGCCATAAGATTTGATTCCACCACCAGTCATACGACTACCCTTGCTGCCAACTAAACTGTCATTGATAAACAAACAAGATCCAAATCTTAGACTATTGCCAGTATAGAATCTGATTCCTCCACCAGACCCACTAATACCGGCTCCTCCTTTTATAAATKTCTCTCTATTTTTCAAGCCACTATGGGTGGCGGTACTACTCTCACCATCATAATCTTCGGGGCCGCAATAATGACCACCTTGATTTGAACTTCTGGCTCCACCACATCTCCGAAAATAACCTCCATGCGAATCTTTAATAAAGCAATTCATTGTAGTAATTTCACCACKAGAATTCTTCTCCATTAATGCCTCTTTTTCACGAACAAACCCATACCCAACACTTCCCAGATACGGTGTTGGTTACACCACACTCACCTTCACCTTCTAATCAGCCCGTTCCTGTGAAAATTCTGCTGTAAAAATGATGTCACCTTCCACCCTTTCTCATTCTCACTTTCTTAGGGGATTCGACGGCTTCATAGCTTGTTTTGATTCCTTTCTTCTTTAATTAGTTTGCTTTCTTCATGGTGCTTATTTACCAAACTTGTTGGAGTGAAACAACCCTACCAGCATGGTTGTGAGCCAAAACGTAGAACCAATAGCATCCTCAACTCCGCCCACTGGTAAAAATGCCGCTACAAGTGTTCCCGTCGAAACCACATCACCACTTCTCCATTGAGCGCAATACAAGCAACCCGAAATTGCTCCTCATCACTGAACCAGAAAAGCTGGAAAAGATTTTCCATCTCCAAAATCTAATCTTTTAGATTTCTTCCATCGAACAATGAAAGTTGAAGTTCATGACGAATGTATTGCAAATACTTTAAAATAACAGACACGTGGACACGGTACTAGTGATATAATAAACATATCAAATTGAAGATATTTTTCCAAGCTTGCATTTAATATAGGTAAATCAGCACTTTAACAATATCACTCTCATATAAAAATTGAAATAAGTTAGATGTAAGAGATAAAAATGTTCAAATTTAAGTGAAATGAAATCAAATAAATCTATCAACCTAAACAAATAAGTGAAGTAAATCAGCGGTCGGCGAATTGGCAACAGCGACGTAAATGACAAGAGAAAAAAGGATTTCGAGGAGCGACCAAAATGAGGAGAGAGAAGAGGAATTCTATTGGTTTGGGTTAATTTAGTGGGTTTTGGGGGAGAAAATGATATAATGGATGTTAGGTTTTAGATTTGAATAGGAGAAAGCAACCCTTGTTCTCGAAAATGTGTCCGACATGTGTCCATCACGTTTCCTATCCGTGTGTCCAAAAATATAATAAAAAGTTGGATACGCTTTTTTGTGTAGCGGACACGGATTTACCCGTGTTCAAGGAGTGTCTGTTTCTGACACGTGTTCGACACGGGACACGCTACCTTGGCGGAATGTCCATGCTTCCTAAATTGCAATTTCTACCAATCCGAAAGCCATTGTATAATGTTGATAAACCCTCTTCTAATTAACTCACGGAACTCCTCCATTCACCCCCCCCCCGTTTTGGAAAACAAAAACGTCAGCAGCGTTTTTCGGCCAGCACAGATCGAAACGACTCTAATACAACTATTATAGACCGATTTCCGGGCAGCAAACAAAGGCACTTAAACGWTAAAGATTCAAGCTTTAAGTGGGCAAAAGGAAACAATGGCTAACAAGTAGGGAAAGGCAGAAAAGTGGAAATGGAGTTGTAATGAAATAGTACACTAATGTCTAACAATAATAATATACAATACAAAAACACATTTTCATTCATCAATAATCTTCATGACTACACCCCTTACAACTTGGCTATATTTATAGACAAATTAACCTTGGGACTCTAGAAACTTCTTCTAATTCTTAATATCTAACTTATTATAAATTACCAACATTACCCTTGTCCTACTAAAGTTGATGTCAACTTACAAAGCATTAATTAGAATACAATTTTATTTTTATGAATTCGAATACAATATTGAAAAGAGGAGAATAATTAATGCGGGTTTTTGGAGCGGAAAAATTAAAGGAGAAAATGTCATATGTCATCTTTATGAGACAATGATGAAATAGCGTGACCTGTTTTAGTATTTAGTTATAGATGGACCTCCTCTGGAGTTAAGCAACTCTTATCGAATTACCGACTTACCTTTTTCCTTAGCAAAAAGAAATACAGTAAAAGCTATTGGGTATCTTTAGGAGAGAGGAGCTTAAAAATTAGAAATCAAGAACCAAGCCATCACTCCTTATTTAGCCCCCTATGTCGAGCTTCACTCCTAACAATGCTCTGCTCTTCGTCATATGTCTCTTTTTTTATTTTTTGTTTTTTCTTTATAAATTTGCCACTTTCACTTTTCAGGTCGTATTATTATTACAACCTTTTTTGTTTAATATTAGTAAAGAAAGTAAAGGAATAGAAAATAAACTTATTTTACATGTTTAGTTCAAATAAAGGATGCGAAAGGAATACAGTTTATTTTCCCATGTTTGATTAGACATTAATAAAAGAAGGGAAGGAGAGGAATAAAAATTAAGTTTATTTTCTCTTTCCTTCCAAATTCCCCCAATTTTGGGAGGAAAGGAAAGAAATTGTAAAGAAACTTTCATGTCAATTCCTTCTMGTTCCTTTCTTTCCCCTCCTTATTTTTTTAACCAAATAACGGAAAGTGTTATATTTCCTTCCACTTCCCTTCCTTTCCACCATTTCTCTTCTACCAAACAGGCTCTTAATAAGCGCCATTTAATTCGTAATATGCTTTGATGGAATTTCTTTTCTGGTTGTTTTATCTCGGTGCCTACTCGACTCAACCGAGGTCGAATCTTCAGGGTTATTTCAGTCCTTAGTGGGACTCTTTCGTAATCTTTTTCCTTGAGTTTCAGAATTGTATCTGCTTGAAAATGACGTTTACCATAACAATTATAGTTATTTGGCATTAACATTATGTTTGGATAACATAAAATGGAAATAAAGGAAGGGAAAGGGAGGGAGACAAGCTCCCTTGTTTGAGTAACATGTGGGGGGATGGAAGGGGAGAGGGAGGAAGAGATCCATTTTRCCTCCTTCTTTAATAAAATAATTCCTACAAAATTAGAGAGATTTGGAGGGAAAATGGAGCTCATCATTTCCTCGACTTTCCCTTCCTTTCCCTTCTATTTCTCTCCCCTCCATTTCTCTTCCAATTTGTTATCCAAACATGGCCTAAAAGTCTCTTTGGATTTGTCAGTTTAGATTCTAATTCGAATTAAATATTTTCAGATTAATTCATCCAAAACATATAATACACTGTAGTTTAAAACGGTAAATTCTTAATCAACTCATTACAAGGGACATTTGGGGTGGTGTGGTTTAATCATTAGATATTTTAGCGAATTTTCTTCCCAAACCAATTCACATGATTAATTAGGCACCCCTCGTTTAAAATCGATTTGGCCTTTAAGCATTAATAGTGTAGTGTACTGTACTAAAGGTAGTGATAGTGTTGTCTAATCGACAATAAGATTTAGTGTTTGAGCTAGAGCTGTCAATTTGGTTAGAGAACTGTTTGTTGAACGGAAAGAACTGAAAATTTAACTGAATGTAACTGAATTGTAACAAAATAATAATTGAAATAAACTGAAAAAATGTTAATTGGAACAACAAAAACTGAAAAGAAAAAAAATGAAGCTAAACTGTAATTAAAATAAAATAAACTGAACTGCTCAATAATTGAAAAGTTGATCAAATAAACTAAACCGAACTGAACCGAACTGAAATCAAACTGCTTTTAATTGGAACTGATTAAACGGAAACCAAAATTGAATTTAACTAAACTAAACTAGTTTTTACGTGCACGCGATGCGTGCTTAGAGACATGAAAATTGTACAAAGTAAAATTCATCATGTGTGGTTAGAGAAAATTAGCAATGAACTATAATTATTTATGTAAATATAACTATTTGTTGATTTCAAAATATATATTTTATTCCAATTTGGAGTAAACCTTATTGATTTAAGTTTTCACTACATAAGTTACACAATAAATGCAATAAGTAAGAGGAGTGGGTAATTTAAGCACATCAAGTCATTAACTTTAAAAATCATTAAGGATATTAATGTCATTTAAGAGGGGGGACACCATCCTCCTCCCTTCCCTTATATAATAGAGATATAATCATAACAATATTAATAATATTAAGAGATTTTNGAGAACCATTGATCTTCTCGTTACATATAAATATATAATGGTGTCATTTCAGGTGCCTCAACAGAGGGATGATGAGGAATGTGGAAGTTATGTTCTTTACTTCATCGACTCATTCATGAAGTTTGCTCCAGAAAACTTTGACCGTGTTAAGGGTTACCCATACTTTGTAAGTACTTGAAGCTCAATTCACTAACCCACATGTCATGTCACCTCTTGGTAATAATGTTTTTGTATTGCAGATGAGACGGGACTGGTTTGATCCCGAGAAGTTGGATTATTTTCGCAACAAGCTTGAGATGAAATTCTCTGAAATGCCTGTGACCGACAATTCTGGTTTGTCTCGACAGAAGTTGCAGAAAAAAGATGGTGGAATACAATTAGATGGCTGACCGAATGTTTCCACCATCTGGTGCTAGCTGCAGTATATATTTTTGAAGCATTTCAAGATGCAAGGACAGAAGCAATCGTGCCAAATGCCGAATTGCCAATGTTATACAAGTAATTTGTTTATAAATTATATCAGACTGTATCCGCTAGCTCTGTATTTTTGTGCTGTTGCGTCTGAAAGTTTAGAGTCAATGTTAGCTTGTACATAACACTTGGATCCTAATGCTAATCTCTAACATTTGTTGCATGGTATTGTGGAGTGGCAGTGTGGCACTTGTACAAGAGATGATGATTAATGAGTTATCTTAATTATTAATTTTAATGTCAAGAAAATAGTAATTCATTAATTCTTATACTTGTATTATATTTTACTTCTATTCATTGTTTTTACTCGGTATATATATAATTTTCTCATTTGAGATTGGAGCATATGAGTATGCCCCTTAAATGAAGCAAAGACATTTGAGATTGGATTAATTTGAATGAGTACACTTACAACGTATGATTGTAAGCTACACATATGAACACAAATAAATTTCACCCTTGAAATGTTGAAATATGAAAGCAACACGTTAACATCACTGGATGAAACACACATCTGTTCAGAAGAAAAACTGTCTTCAACCATACAGYAAACACAACCAAATGTCCAAAACACACATCACATAGTAAAACAATGCCGCTGTTTCTTGTTCCTAATTTATGTGTCCTTCACTCATATTCCAGAACTCAACTTCTAAAGCAAGAACTTGCAAGAATGTAGACTCAGCCTTGGCTTGCACATCATCTGATGCCTTTGATAAACATCGGTTAGCAATCTTCCGAAGAGTGTCACAATACTTGCCAAATCCTTCATTCCCCCATCTCGCACAAGCATCTTTAAGTTCTGGAGGAGTTTTCGCATCATGTTCAAGGCACCGGGCAAAACTCTGTTGATAAACAGCCTCAATGGCCCAAAAGGCTGTGATTATCACTGTGTAATCAACATTTGGTTGCATCAGGCTTTCCAGAAACCTAAACATAGTGCAGCACATTTACCGAGATTCGTCACCTCTGCGTATATGAACACAATATTTTAGTTGAACCTTAGGATCTAATGATTAGTTGAAGAAATTTGTGCGAACATGATACCAGGAAATGGTTTCTGCCTGTGTAAAAGACAAGGGAAAAAAACCAGCTTTCTCAATACATGATTCAACCCACAGTCATAATTAACAGCGATAATTCCCCGCCTGGGCAGCAACAAGTGCGAATGAAGAACACAAATTATATAAGATTAGAAACTAGTGACAAGATAGGGTGTTACATAATTGATTCCTAGAATTATATTAACAGTGTCACTGTCATCTTTTGAAAGCATTGCTAATTACTACTATACTACAAGTATTACTCAATCCTTTGTGTAGCAAAACTACTAGCTGATTATATTTTAGCAGCTACTCAAGAAGAGCTTAGGTTGGACAGTTGAATATACTGCAGTAGTTCTGGTTTGTCTGCTGAGTGTGACATCAGCGCAGGCTGGACACCCCATTCGCAGCTTCTTTCTTGAACCATCAACTTCATCATTCAGAGAAGCCAGACCACCAAGATTGCCTCCATATCCGATTCGTCATCCGACTCTTTGCAAGCTTTCACCAATGCATTAGCAACAAAAGGAACAAATTTGAAGACGATTAAGTAATCCTGACCCTGTGTTAATTTGAGCAGAGAAGAGTGTGATCAATCCATGACAACACGGAACGACTGAAGTTATATATATACACATATAAAACTCAGCATTCAAAGTACCTAAGCTGAAAGCAGCAACATTAAGGAGGCAAGTTCAATTTGGAATGCTTGAGGTGAGAGTCGAACTTAATTGGGGGATAGTGGAAACAGGTTCAATTTAACAGTTCATAAGAGAAATACAAGTGAAAATATTGGGCGAAATGATTGATGGATAATATTCGCTCTAACAAAAATTATGGTCAACTGTTGATTGATGCACAGACATACTCAGATTAAGTTCTTTGAATATTCCGACCGTCAAAACAAAACCCAGATTGTCTAAGGTAAACCGATCAATTAAGTGATACACAATCAAAACCAAGATATATCCTTCGTAATTGATTGCAAAATGATAAAACATGCAATTGATGAAAAGAAGAGGACAAACGCCAGCGATGAAGGAGGCGAGTTTAAGGCAATTGAATGATCATTTTGGGAGCATAGAGCTTTAACTTATAGTCAAAGATATAAATACATCGTACCCAGCATCAGAAATAGATACCAAGTTTAAGGCCTTTAGCATGAATATAATCAGCAAGAGCTTTTATTCCAGACGGGAAAGTCTTTGGATCAGGTACTAACTAATCCTGCATATGGAGGACATATGAAAAACATTTTCAAGAACCTGGCATACCTGCCAATAGATGTATTCCCTATGAAAAAAAGACGTGACTCCATAGTCATAATTATGAGTTTTCAGAGGTCTATAGTTGCAAGAGAAATTCAAACTCAGCAAGATAAGAACGCTGAATAAAACCAGCTAACCTTTAAATTTCGTGTTGCTTTGGACCAACAATCATCTGTCATCAAAGATTTGAATCAATGATAAAAATAACAAATCAGACACTAAATAAGCTAAAGCACTGCTATGTGACCTCAGAGAAAAATTTATCAATGACGAAGATTAATAGTTGAATCTGAAAATCTAGCAACAATAGACAAAGATCATTCGTACCTTTTAGGCAACAGCTCCATTTACGTTTGCGTCAAATTCATACATTGTAATGTAGGTGGCAGTCAACTATTTTCTCACCAGGTTCCAGCACACAAACTGAACTACAAGATCATTTAAAACATATGGTAAGAATGTAAGAATGCCGTAGCTGTCAGGTAATGACAGTAGTTGAAAAGAAGAGAGTGGATGCTTTTAATATAATTTTTGAAAAGCAGAAAGATAAACATAATATCTCAGTAATGACCCAAAATCTCTTAAATATACTAAAAAAACCGAAAAGGACACATGGCGCTCTCTAACATAACACGGACAATGCCTGTGATAACATAAATAATTAAAGAGATTTTTAGTTCCCAATTTACCTGTCGGCTTAGCAATAAAGCCAGAACCCGATTTACAAAATTCCCCAAATTGCTCAGCAACTCACTGTTTAGTTTTGCTTGCAAATCAACCAAGTGAACAATGTGTCTGAAACCTAATGAAAGCAATCTAAGATTAGTGATTTCAACCAATTTAAACTTCAATAAACAAGTGCTATGAAGTCTACCTCAGGTCTGTTAGTAAGAAGATAGTATCTCCACACTTCTATAGGAATATTAGTGTCCTTGGCATCATTCCCAAACACTCCAATACCTTGCTTTTCGAAAACTTGCCTGCAAAATCAAATTGAAAATGAATCACCTAAAATTTTTACCATCACCTATTGAAGAAAGATTCATTTTCAACATAAGCCACTATGATGTTTTGCAACAATGAAAAATAGACAATGTGAGATCCGTAACTTCAGCAAAACAATCAACTTGACTTAAAAGGCTTACTGAAATTACCTGCTTCATAGTTCAAATACTCAGGCGCACTATAACTCTTCATCAAAGTCCAGTTTTCACCAGTACCGAAGTGTAGAGGGAAACATCACATAAAAACATTATCACACGGATCAGTGATACGAAACAGCTGCCAAACCACTTCAAATGAGAACATTTCAGCTAAACCTAGAATAACATGCTCAAACATTTCAGCTAACCCTAGATAACATGCTGAGCATGAAGCTACAGTATAAGAAGTGAATCATGTGACAAACACAATTGAAATTAAGTTCACTTATTCAATGATTACCATTTTTCCAAGAAGTTTAAATCATGTGACAAACACAATTGAAATTAAGTTCACTTATTCGATGATGACCATTTTCCTTCAAAGATGGGGGCATAATAGTCCTGCCCCATTCAAACAACAAATATTAAACACCGGCAGTTACTTTAAGACTGATAAATATCTCCTTTTTCCTTCGGTTTCTGGTAAAAAAAAGATAAGAGAAAGAAGAAAGAGGTGAGTGTGAACTATTACAACTCAAAAGAAGACATAATATTTGAAGATTACATTGAAAAGATACTCAAAACTTGAGATAGTTAGTTTGCCCCCACATTTATATTTATTTAATTTTTAATTTTTAATTATCCAATTCTAGACAAAGAATTCGGATACTCAATATATATCAATCAATACCCATCACAGCAAATCAAAAAACATAGACAACCCAAAAACAAAGGCGTGATTTTTAAGCATAACCAATAAAGAATACATCAAGATCATGCATGAAAAACATTAAAAAAATAAAAAAAAAATTAGAAAGTGAGTAGAAGGAATTATGACTCGAGTATTAAGCAAATATTCCTCCCTAACAGCAACCAAAAGCGGCAGAAACAGCATAGCACAGACAACAGTAGCACTCCCAGCATATGCAGCTCTAGTAAAACTGATTGTTTTCTCCAAATTGTCATAACCATTAAAACAGAGCCAACCCAATTGAGACATACAAGAAATGATAAAACACATTAACTCATTAGTTTGTCTACTCACTTTTAAGGTTTAATGAGTGTACACAAAAAACAACTGAGATTGCAGCAGGTAACCAACCAATAAACAGAATCAATGCCTTAGAATCATCACCATAAATTGCCAAGTATATTTGAGTCATTACTGCCCCACTCAATCCAACAAAACCCTTCAACAACCCCAGCATAATCCCTACTTTCAGGGAAGTTCTTGACACATGTAACCAAAGCACCAGTATTGGCAAAATTCTGGGAATTTGCACCAATCATAATGTATAAACAATCTGCCAAACTTTGGGTTTAGCAATTTTATCTGTTTAGCAATTACTTAAAGACCATTCAACATAATTAATCGCAACCTAAAGGTCACAAACTCATCAATCACCATTTTAAATCTGTTTTCCCTATAATGCCTTTCGCAACCGGTAAAGGCAATCTTAAAGTAGAAGTCAACTAAAGATTAAGAATCTTTGAAGTCTAAGACGAATAAACACTAAATAAACTTGAAATTCTATCACACAACATATCATATTCAATTGCAAAATCCTAATAGTTTCTGCCTGTAACAGACCTCAATTTCCCAAAAAAAAAATATCTATTAATGCTGTATGCCTAATATTGCTTCAGAGTTCAGACTGTTCTGAGGCACAATTCTTTGTTCTGTGAATTCAATTCAATACTCGATTTCACTTTTTATTTTCATTAATCCTAAAAGGAAAAGGGGTTTTAAAAAATTGCCTCCTATTATGAATTAAAAAGCTTGTTTCTTTAGCTTTAATTTCATATTCATGATTAGACAGCATCAAAACATCATAAAAACTCGTAAAAAACAAGCATGCCAGAACAAAATAGAGAAGATAATTCATACAATAAAATAATAGAAAAATCACGAATTAATTGAAACATACTGATTAATTCCAATTCAGCAAATTGAAAAAAGGGGGAAAAAATTATACCTTAGTGCCCTCAATTCCAAATTGAATATAATCGAATATTATGCGATTCAAGAAACTTCAAATGCCTTTCTGGGTATGGCTCAGTGCACAAATATCTACAACAAAATTCAACAAAAAAACACCCATCAATAATTCCTAACACAACATTATTAAACCAAAAATTATGAACAAAAAGAAACTTACATAATAGACTTGAGATTCAGGGTTTCAAGAAAACCAAAAGCAGGAAACCAAAGAACAAATGCATCAACAATTAAAACAAACGAAAATCACCAATAACCCAAGTCAAATTTCCCTAAATTAACCTGAAAAGAAAACATGTAGCAACCTAATAGCCTAAAAGATGTCTACTTTTAGCAAAACCTCTATAAATAACAAGGACAAAAGAGAGTGAAAAGAGAGAAAAACCGCAAATTGCTCAGGATCAGGCCAAGTAATTTGGTAAACTTCTTAAAGCAATCCACTACTGATCTCTGAGTCTTCCTTTATATACAAGATTAGGTCTTTTTCACACTTTCTGACACTATAATTCTGAGCTAAAATTATTAGTTGCTGATTTCAAGTCAGCAAATAGAACTCAGCAAAAGCAGGAACACCACCAGCAGCAACACCTCAGCTGAAGGCGTTTGTTGGGGTTGCAAAGGGGTGTTAGAATTGCTGTTTGAGGGTGTTTAGATTTTTCTGGAAATTGAGTGAAGAACAATCGAGGGGTGGTGATAATTTGGGCGAATTCTGCACAGAAAACAATGTAAAATCAAGATTATTAAAAAAAAAAAAAAAAAACTGAAAAAAGGATTTTGTGAAATCAAAAAAGTTGAAAGATGAACCCTAAAAAAATGAAGAAATACTCACTTATCACCGGAATATAAGTGCCTAATAAATGAAATTGCGTAAGGCCAATTGTTCTGGAATGCGAGTCCCTCAGCAGAAGATGTTGGAGCATCAAATTGTCGCAGATTTCAGCAATGTTGTCGTACGATTTGGATGAGAGTGCGTTTGTGAGAGGTGAGAAATCGATGTGAGTTGTGCTTTCCTCCATTGTTGAACTATGTAAGAGTAGTGCGACTGTACGAGGGTGAAATTGTTTAACTGCAAGAAGCAACCTTTATACAATTAAAGAAGAATATACAAATGCCCATTTGCCCAACAAAGCAAAACCCCACTGAAAACATCTTTTAAAGCCCAGAAAATCAAATACCCAGAATCAGATTTCGAAATTAAAAACGAAAAAAAACAGGAAGAACCTCTGAATTTGTTCAGTGGTGATACTGATGTGGGTTGTTGCTGCTGTTGCTGAACCAACATTCGAAAAACAACAAAGAAACCCTAAAATCCAACCCAATTCAACAATACCCTCGAATTGAACCCTAAAATTCAGATCTCAAAACCCTCAAATCAAACAAACCTACGCGTTAGCACGAACCATCTCTTGAGACCCTTTTCCAGTCCATATGTGCGCATGCGGCCACCGTGATTCCGATGCCATCCTCGCAACCTCACCTCACCTCCAAAGATGGCGACCAAAACCCTACCTCTTGAGACCCCTTTTGACGTCCCATTGGTCGCAATGCGTATTTCCATGAAATGGCGACCAAAACGGCGCGCAAAAATGGCGACCAAAACAGGGGCGAAAATGGTGGGAAGATGCAAGGGGAAAGCCATGGGAGGAAGCAGGGGAAAGGGGATCCAAAACAAATGAGGGTGAAATTGATCGAAAGCAAATGGGGGAGAGGTGTAGCACGTGTATATTAGYTGGCATGGCATGGGGTGTGATTTGATGGAAATGGCAGGGGCAAAATGGGTAGCGCACTGTTCAAATGAACAGTAACTACCCATTCTCCCTTTTACTATTGTAAGGATTACTCATCTACTCACCTAATCACTTACACCAAATTTTACCTCAAAAACCACAAAACCCAAAGTGGAACATCTAAAAAAAACGGAGTTAGTAATTTAAAACACCACCACTTCCATTAAGTAGTGATGTACCACTTAGTTTTTTCAGAAAAAAAAAAAAAATTAATATGTGATTGTGTTTGAATAAAAGCCACTTTAAAATCAATTCCATTATTTGCTTTATTTACCAATTTAATTTTTTTTTAATCTACTCGTCCAAAACAATGAAAACTCGTTAAAGTACATACTCTAGAAGGTTGTTTGCCACATCGACATTGATGATATTGTCTTCATTACCCCACAGCAGGTATATCCTCTGCAATAGAATTCAGGAGATTTCAACAATCAGCTTATGAAATTCCAATTACATATTTACTTACTTTCTTACTTACTTACTTGTTGAATTTGCTGTTTGTTGGTGGCATGACTTGCATCTTCATCTTTTACCACAAGAGCCTCTAATAGTTCAACTCTCTCCTTTCTATTTGCAAACATGATCTGCCACACAACATAAACATTGTACTGGTCATTCCAATAGTAATACGAAGTATGAGTTATATCAACCAATTCAAGCATTAATGAACCCAAGATTCAAATACGAGCTTACATAATTGGTAAATCTAAAAAGTGCGAACCATCGAATTTTGGTAGTTTTCAAATGACATCATTTTTTTGAAAAATTGTTATTACATTCAAAACACAATCATTATTTGGACAGTTAACACTAGCAAAAGTTTTAGAACGGAAAAACTTATTGTTGTAATCACCAATTAAGTCTAAACACAACGATTTTATCTTTCTGAATTTTTTTAAAAAAAACAACGGTACCAATTGAAATTTTTCTAATTTATACGAAACATATAGATAGACGGATCGACGATTTAAAAAACACACACAAGAAAATATTAAAGAAGCCCCCTCTAGGGTATGTAGAAGACCTTTAAGAAGTGCTTATAGAAGAAACGAGGCATCCAAGGCATGCTGTAAGAGGCAGTATGAAGCAATAGCTTGACACCTTCAGCAGAAGTAGGCATCAATAGATCCGACCACGAACCGAACCCTATTGAGTTCAAACACCTGTTACTGAGAGACTCGGTAAAGACCGGCGCCGAGCCGGTAACCACCAGAGAAGCCACCAGGTCAGGGTGGTGTTGAGCCATTTGGAACCCAACGAAACCGCCGTAACTGAACCCAACCACCACACATTTCTCCTCGACGCCCGGCTTCCTCAGCCCCTGAGCAACACAATCTGCTTGGAACTCTGTGCTTCTCTCGGGTCTGTTTGTGTGGGACCCACCGAAGAACAGAAGGTCAGGGACAAAAAGGGAATACATTTTTCTCAGGGATGATAAGACTTGGAATTGCCATGTTAGAATGCCATCACCTGCAAAACCATGCATCAGAATAACAGGTTGTTTCTTCTTAGTTTTACAAGGATTATTGTTGTAATAATTGTTATCAACCCAGAAATGAAGGATTGTTCCTGGTTCGATTTCTACTTGTTTGGGTTGCATTCCTGCTAACTTCACTATCTTGTGTAGCACCAACATGTAACATTTTAATATGTTCATAATCAAGTATTGTATTTCTCCCTCGTTTCTTTGCTAAAACTGACAAGAGTAATGTAGTTATAAAGTTAAAGTTATTATGATTCAATGATCGATTGGCCCTTGTATATAGAAAGTAGGTATTCTTTCCGTCACATTAAATTTGTTACGTTTACTTTTTGCACGTAACAATCTGTTGTCACATCACAATCATTATTATTATTGTAACTGTTATCAACCCATAAATGAAGGATTGTTCCCGCCTTCCCGGTTCTATTTCTACTTGTTTTGGTTGCTGCCTAATAAGTAATAACTTCATTAACTCGTGTAGCACCAACATGTAACATTTTACTATGTTCATCATGTATTGTACATTTGTACTTATTATGAAGTTATTATGATTGGCCTAGTCCCTCAACTTGTATATATACTTGCTTGTGACGGGAAAAAATTTGGTTGACTCACCACGTATACTATTCACCCGTAATATTGTAACATTTAAGTAAATATACTAGACCAGAAACACGTCATCTGATAGCATCTGAGTGGACCGTGTCCCACCCAAGCAAGTGAATAGCACAACAAGAATCCGCGTTATTAACGACGGATTTTACCGACCGTCATCAAAACGGTCGGAAAAAGACATATTACCGACCGTTTTTTAAAGGACGCAATTTACCGARCGTTTTTGTAAATTTACCGACCGTTTTCTAGCATGGACGGAAATTACCGACCGTCTACGTGGCATTACCGACCGTAGACGGTCGGTAAATGTAGTTTTTTTTTAAAAAAAAAAGTCGACCATATGGTCAAGTGGTCGACCATAGTACGTGGCTTATTCACTAAGTCACTAACTCTCTATCTCTCTCCTTTTTTTATTCCCATTTCCTCACTCTTCTTCTCATTTCATTTCACTCTCTCTCCTTAAGCTTCTCTTTCACGCCCTCCTCTCAAACCCTCCTCCTCTCAAGCTCCTCCGCCGCAGCTCTTTCTCTCTCGTTCCTCGCCGGACCCACCTNCAAAAGCTGTATCATCAAACACTCTCATTCCTCTCTAAATTATTACGTCACTTCATACCTAAAACCCTCCTAATAAACCCTCAACGTGCAGAATTCTGTTATTACAGAATCCATCATCTTACACTCACAAGTCACAACCCTTGATCAACTTCCCTCGATCTGAACTTACATGTCAGCAATCCGTGTGACAATATATGAGCCAATTAGAGGGCTTCTATGACTCAGCTCAACCAATCAGAAAGCAGGATGATGCTTATTAATATCATGCTCTCTCATTATGTGTTTCACTGTTTTACATTTACATTTTACACAAAATACAACTGTAATCATGAATATCTTTCTCTCCAAGTAATAAAGAAAAGAGGATTCTAATTTTGTGCCGGTGTGTGTTTCAAGTGTTCTCACTTACTGTTTCATTCAAACTGTTGCATTCCAGCTGCTAGAATTGAGGATTCTAACAAGAGTGGCAAAAAATATTTCTTCATTTTCATCATCTTATTAGCTATCTAAATTGCTACTATACTCATTATCAGCCAATGAAAAACTTTATAGAAACAGCAGCCTACCGACAAAAGATGTAGAAACAAATATTCCGCGATTCAGAACTTAGCAACTTAAGAATCAGAAATTAAAGAATTAGGAACAAAAAACCCAGATAAAAATTTTATGAATTAAGGGGTTTCTGAGGTTTTGGTTGGTAGGAAAGAGGAAGAATTAAGGGAGAAAGATGAAGGGGTATGTTGAATTGGGGGTTAATTAGGGGTTAAGGAGTTGAATTAGGTATTACCTAGTTGAAGTTAGGGGTTAAAAATTGACGGTGTTAAATTATTTAACGATTTTTGGGTCATTAAGGGTATATAAGCTATTTTTCCTAACCACTACAAGAATCCGCGTTATTAACGACGGATTTTACCGACCGTCATCAAAACGGTCGGAAAAAGACATATTACCGACCGTTTTTTAAAGGACGCAATTTACCGACCGTTTTTATAAATTTACCGACCGTTTTTTAGCATGGACGGAAATTACCGACCGRCTACGTGGCATTACCGACCGTAGACGGTCGGTAAATGTAGTTTTTTTTTTTTAAAAAAAAGTCGACCATATGGTCAAGTGGTCGACCATAGTACGTGGCTTATTCACTAAGTCACTAACTCTCTATCTCTCTCCTTTTTTTATTCCCATTTCCTCACTCTTCTTCTCATTTCATTTCACTCTCTCCTCATTTCATTTCACTCTCTCTCCTTAAGCTTCTCTTTCATGCCCTCCTCTCAAACCCTCCTCCTCTCAAGCTCCTCCGCCGCAGCTCTTTCTCTCTCGTTCCTCGTCGGACCCACCTTCTCGGAGCCCAGAAAACGGCGGCAACCACCGCCGCCACCTGCTCTCGTTCTCTTTCACGCCCTCCTCTCA
>SNQN01000224.1:56707-137609 GCA_008642245.1 Bassia scoparia | reverse complement strand
ACTTTGACTAACCTGAGTGGATTGCGGTCGGTAACAACGGTCGGTAATTATTTACCGACCGTTCGGCGGTCGGTAAACCCTGAATTACCGACCAATATATTGCCGACCGTCCGTTACCGACCGTTGACGGTCGGTAAACCTTTTTCCGACCGTCTCCGCGTTTTTARCGACCGTTTTTGGTTTGTTTTGGACGGTCGCTAATCCTTGGTTTTCTTGTTGTGAACGTGGGGTACCTTAAAAATAAAAAAACTAGGAGGTATATGAATAACTAAGCTAAACCTCAGGGGTACCTGAAGAAAAAGTCCTAATATTAATAATAGCTAATAAGGTAATAATAAGACTATAATAATACTTTGTAAGTTATTTAAATTCAAACACATAAGTGATATATCCAAACAACAAGTTCAACTAATATCATATACACTCAATTGAATAGTTTGTTACAATATTTCACTGCCATAGCGTCCAAGACATCAATCGATAAAAATTTCTTAGTCATGGAAATAAATCGAACATTTGTTCGCAAACTCAGTACAAAATTTGACAAATTTGTGGACATCGATAAAATGATAAATTAGGACAATCTTACTCCAAATTGATGTGAAATAGATTCCAAACAAAAATTAACTGAAAATAACTAATGAACCAAACTGAACTGTTTTTTGCATCAATTAAAGTAAACCGAACTGAATTATTTTTTGAACTGAAAAATTTGTATGTTCGAACTGAATAAACTAAATTGAAATGAATTGGATTATTTGGTTATAACCATAACTGAATTGTTGAACTGAATTGACACCTCTAGTGACTTTGAGCTGTTGAGCCTACACCCTATTTATGCCTACCCTTCAATAACAATTAAAAACTTGGCCTTCATTGGAAAATTCAGGTATGTGTCTTTGGCCGTGTTTGGCAAACAAAGTTTAGAGTTTAGATAATAGAGTTTAGAGTTTACTGATAGAGTTTTACCTTTTTTGTCTGCGGATTTGATTACGGATTTATATTAAATTGTTTGGTAACACTTAGTTGATTGATAAAAGCTGATAAATGTTTTATAATATAGGATGACGAAAATACCCTTATTAAAAATATAAACTATTCTTTAATTTCTCCACAACCAATCACATTCAAAGCCATGCAACCACGATCAAGGCCACACAACTCTCTCTGTCTCTCTCTCTCTCTCTCCCTCTCTCCCTCCCTCTCCCCTCCATCATCTTCTTTCTAACTCTCTATACTTTGACACGAGATTTGGGTTGTGGACTTCTCACTATTAAGGCAACACAACCAACATCAAGACTACACAATCACAATCAAGCTAGCCATGCATGCATCATCTCCTTTCTACTCTCTCTCTCTCTCCTCCATCACCTTGGTGTAGACACCTGAAAATGTGTCTCCCCAAATGAGTAATCCGTGATGAAACATACCGCGTCTCGCGTTTGTTTCGACTCAGAAAAGATGCTTTGAANCGACCGTCCGTTACCGACCGTTGACGGTCGGTAAACCTTTTTCCGACCGTCTCCGCGTTTTTACCGACCGTTTTTGGTTTGTTTTGGACGGTCGCTAATCCTTGGTTTTCTTGTTGTGTAGATAACTAATTTCTGCTTATTATTTATTTATTTCTAAACACCAAAACGACGTGTTTTAGTGTTTGACTTTTCAGTTCATTGAGTGCTTCAAAACACATCGTTTTGGTTGTATACTCAACAAAAATTAGTTAGTTACGCTCCGTTTTATAAATGATGGTATTTTCGTACTTCATTTCATTCTCATGAACGATATGAAGATCTATCATGAGAAATCTTTTTTACTTTTTCATTGTTAAGAAATTTACTACAAGCTAGGTGTGCTTTCAACTTTGTGTTGTTGATTTTATTTTGATTCCTCTAGATTTAGTTTCCTTTACATTTGGGTACATACACATTATAATTATTATTCTCAACCCTCTCCTRTTTTTAATGACAAAGTATTAGATATATCGGATACACAATAAATTTACTGTGCATCATATTATAGTTTGCACATATTATAGTGACCCTTTTGGTTAATATAGTAACCTTTTTTATCAATATAGTGACCCTTATTATTTATCACTATATTGATGTAAAGTGAAAATGGATCACTATATTGATATAAAAGGTCACTATATGCTTGATGCACGATAAATTTATTGTGCATCTGATGCATACAATACCTTCTGTTTTTTAATTACTTGCAACCTTTAATTTAAAATTACTTCTTGTACTTCATTGCACTATATAAATGTAACGGTTGCTAATTGCTAGTGAGTAATTTAATTTATTGCTATCTTTAATTACATTTCGGTACATACACAATATAATTATTAGAGAGATGATACACATACATACACTAACCATTACGAATAGAAAAATGAGCGAGGAAGAATGTGGGCCATTAGGAAAGATCGCTAGTGGGGTGAGATTTAATTTATGGGAAGCAATAGGAGGAGAATATTAGAAGAGTGTATGTGGGGACACATACAAGTATGTGTATGTGTAGCCTTACCCTAATTATTATTCTCAACCCTCTCCTTTAATTTTTTTAATTACTTGCAACCTTTAATTTAAAATTAACTAGATTTTACCCGTGCAATAGCATGGAAAAAATAAAATTGAGGGAATAATTCTATATAGAGTAGATCAATCATCGATGTTTAAATTAAGGTATTAACATAAGAAGTTATAATGTTTTATCGATATTGATAACGGGCGCCTCGAACATTAAATAAGAATTAAATACATTTCATGAAATGGTATAAATTTTGAAATTCATGTCAAAATTACGAATATGTGTAATCCAAATTGTCATGGTGACTCTCAAAATTAACTCTAGACCTATATACAATTCCATCATGATCGAGAGGAAAATCAACAATCTTTTTCAGGATTAAAACCCAACTCAATGATGTATGTATATAAATTTCATTTCTTTTGATTTTCTTTTTCCATATTTGTAATAAATTTACTGAGCTTGTTAATTTATTGAAAAAAAGTAGTACTTCGTTGTTTTTTGTATAGTGAATAGCGTACTTTTTCTAAAAAAATCCTCCAAAAATATCATCTATCTCTTTCTTAATTAAATTGGATTAATCATTCTAAAAACATTAAATTGGATTAATAATCTTAATTGTTGAAATTGGTGACTCTCATAAACACAAAAGATCTAATCATTATTGTTTATATTGACTGTTGTTCAATTGTTTATTGTGTAGCTGGCAGTGGGTTTTATTTGCAAATGAAAGTTGTGCTTGTTCTTTAAGAAGTATTTTGTTGGCAATTGAAAATTTTCAATAATTTCTTATTAGATTTTTTTGGAAGTGATTATAAAATTCTATCTTTTTTTATTTAAAAAAAGGGAGAATTTTCGGAGGGAAGTTATATATAGGAGTAAAGAAAAATTGGAGGGAAGGTTTGTGGTGAAATGTGGGGGTGGTTACAAAGAGTGACATTTCTTTAATCATATAGATTACTTCTCGTACTTCGTTGCACTATATAATCGTAACGTTTACAGTTGCTAATTGCTGGTGAGTAATTTAATTTGTTGCTAATCTTTGATTACATTTCGGTACGTACACATCCATCCATTACTAGTCTATAAAAAGGAGTTGAGCATGCATACACTACACCTAAACCTCTTGTAATTTACTAAAATAAACACGACATGTGTCGCTCTCTATATGCCCAACATGTGTTTCTCCTATATTTTCATTTACTCGGTGTTGTTTTTTTATGATATGACACAACCCTTCAATCCAACTCATTATATTAAATACTTAAATAGGTGATACGATAGGATAGGATGGTTGAGTTTTACATCATGATTTCAACATGTCAAAATAATACACTATTAAATGAGTCGGACCTAACTTAATTATCTTTGGGTCTCGTTTGGTTGCGATGAGTTATTTTTAAATTGAGGATTACAAACTTGTAGCGATTTGAAAATCGTGGGTCAAAGAAGAAATCTCGCTAGCAATATAATTTTAAAATGATAACATGGTGGGGTCGTATTGCACAAACAGAACAATTGTTTTGCAAACAATATTACTTCGTATATGATTTTGAAACGATGTTTTACATCTGTAAGACAATATTTGTATTTTTGAGACAATGTTATTACAAATCAGTGATTTAAAATCGCAAAGTATTACGGAGTAGCATTAAAAAAAATTAATTAATACTCATATGTACCCACACTTTTTATGTTAGGATCCTCTATATTTTTGTTCTAAAAAACTCTAGAGGATAGATTTTGTACAATGTCGATTATTTGATTAAAATATCAATGGCTTATAATTTATCTTTTCAGAATATTTCATATTTGAAAAGTTTAATCAACAAAACTCACCTTCTAATATAAACTCACTCTTAATTTAAAAACTTTTTGTGGCTTGCCTCCTCTTTTTAACCAAAAATTGCCCCCCCACTATTTCGTGCTCCTCCTATTTGCTATAGTCCTATATCACGTGTCACGATTCACGAACTGCATGAAGTACCAAAGTATGTTAATATAAACTCACTCTTAATTTAAAAATGTTCTATTCATTTCAGTTTATTACGTATGTTAATGTTCATTTTATTTTGATCATATTTTTAACTATACATTACTAAAAATTATATAAGTTACATATCCTTATAGTACTCATTGAAACGAATAAAACGAGACCTCATATGAATATCTTTTGACTTATATATTAAGAGATATTTACTAAATTCTCCCATGTTGTAAATAGTATCAAATTTTCAAATATATACTTCGTACAAGATTTAGGACCGAAGTAAATAACAAACTAACAATGAAACGTAGCCAATGAAATGTGCAAATGTTCAAATGTGCTATACTGTCAAAAGAAACTTGTTATTCCCCTCAAACCCCCTCTCTGGCTACTTTGATAGTTGCGCTTTGTATATCGCGGTCAAGTCGCGGTTTTATTGTCATCCCGTCAACATTATCCAAATACTATGAAATATTGTTCAAAGAGTTACAAACATTTTCCATTCAATATTAATCATTGTCTCGCGAGATTTTTGTGGTTTTTGAGATTTTCGACACATGGATTTACTAACTTTTTAACCCATGTGCTCTTGATAGCATGTGGCTCATTTTGATTGGTTTACATTTTTTTTTTTTTTTTGAAAAACTTTTTTTTAATATTTAGAAAAGTGCAAAATTACCATTGTGTCATGCGATTTCTAATCACAATGGTTATTTTGTCACTTCTTGATCTATTCGGACTTTCATTTTGTATCCAAATTCATTCCAATTCAAAGTTTTAAAAATCCAATGAAATATGAATAAAAATTATACTTGTAATTTGGATCAATTCCGAATCAATAATTTATAATTTGATTATTTTTTGATTGAAACCATTTGAAAGTATATCGATACTCGAAAAATTATAATCAATGGTGTTTATTAAAATATATATATATATATATATGCGTATTTTTTACGAAATTAACAGTTTTCTCATTTATTTTCACATTTTACTTGCACCTTTATACTTGGTAGACCATTATGGAAAAAAGTGTAATTATATCGTATGAACTGGTAGACCTTCAATCAATGGGCTTTCTTATGAACTAGGCTTCTTATTCATCTATGAACTAAAACATTTTACCTGGCCCAGCATTGGCCCAATTGAAACCATCATGAACAGATAGGAGGAAAAAAAAAACATGAATTGGATAATTGAAAAATAAAATATATAGAAAAACGCAACAGATTAAGCACACAATTGATCAAAGAAAAAATTTACTGGATTGCTATTCGAAGTCCGCTTTTACTGGAATCAAAGTCCACATTTCATGTGAACTTCCCAATATACCCTTTAAATTCTACACCTTCCTAACCACCAACACCAACCTTCACCGTTCACCCAACACCGACAACCCAACCAACCACTCCATGGACAAAACCAAGACGACTACCACCACTCCACCAGGCGAACAACCACCAACACCACCAAGGACTTCGGAATTCGTTTTTTTTATAAAAAAAAAGGACTGACGCTTAACCATGGCGCGCAACCCATGGTGGCTCACGCCTAACCCAGGCGTGGCTGCCATGGGTTGGGCGCCATGGTTAGGTGTCAACCTTTGTGGACTTTTTTTTTAAAAAAAAACCCCACCCAACGCCATGGTCAGGCATTGGTTATGTTATGTTTGTTTTTTTTTTGAAAAAAAGGACGCTGGGGTTGGTTGCTACGTGGGGTGGGGTGGTCGCAAGCATAGCATGGCTGTGTGGGGTGGTTGCTAGCGTAGCGTGGCTGGTGGGGTGGTCGCAGGCGTGGCGTGTAGTGGTTGCAAGGTGGCTTGGTAGTGGTGGGTAAATATTGGGGGCAAGGGTAATATGGGAAGTTCACACGAAATGTGGACTTTAATTCTAGTAAAAGCGGACTTCGAATAGTAATCCCCAAAAATTTATTATGAAAGTTGTTTGTGTTTGAATTCTACTAGTGGCACACGGCGCGCGCAAGCGCGCCGTGTTCCACGTTGTCATATTTTAAAAGTAATGCATTAGCTTATATATTCAATTGGTAATTATTTTATTTCAAAATTTTGAGAAATATAATGGTTTTGATACAATTTTATTAAGGTTTAATTACGTTTTCTATTATAAAAATTGAATACATGCGCGTCGCATTCAAATTTCTTATACTTTCGTTGGATGATTGTTAAATTGTAATAAATAATAATTAAGGGCATATCTAAAATATGTTGAAGCATCATAAAATATAGCTAACGGTGAAATCATGGTTGTTGGAATCGAGATTTTACCTTGGATCGAAAAGGTTGATAGGATCGAATTGATAAAATCGGATCACATATCGTAAGATTCTACCAATTAACCAAAAACCAACAAAAATGCTAAGATACAATAACAAAATAGTCATTTTAATAGACAYATAACTAAAATAGATTTMCCTTTAAATTATACTCCCCCTGTCCTTATTTATTTGCTACATTTGRTTTTTCACAATTTTCGAGACACAACTTTAAACACTAATATCTCAAGTTATATATATGAAAAAATTATAATAATTATATATTTGAAAAGTACAAATTGAGACGGATCAAACAAGATCAATCATTACTATGTTTTTCCTTATGTATATAAATCTAAAGACAGTCAAAGTTCACAAATGAACAGTGCTACAAGTCAAAATGTAGCAAATAATAAAAGACAGAGGGAGTAACACTTAGGGAGTTACGTTTCTTTCCATTTCTTTTTTTCATTTCCTATTCTAAGATTTTGACACCAAATTTATCTTTCAAATAAAAAAATTTAAAAGTTTTCTTCATTTCCCTCTTCATARATCATCCCCATTTATTTAGAAAATGGACCATCCATTTCCTATAAAAAATAATATGGTCAGATCTTAATTTTTGTTTAAATAAGTGCGATTAAATAATTTGATTGAACATAGACAATCTTAACTTTTTTACTCCGTAATTGTTTATTTTTTTACTCGCATCAATTTCAATTTAGTCGCACCATCTCTTTTTGAAGAAATCACTTATTTTATACTTCGTATGTACCTAATGATACAGGTCTTATATACACATATTTTTTAACTGTATATTTTTTTGTACACATGAGTCACAAGAGCGGATAATATTTACAATGGGAGAGGGGGAATACCCTATGCTTTTTTAAAAAAACTTTATGTACCTCTTCTTTAAAATATTATCTAGACACATATGTGCCTTCTGTTTTCTCTAAAAGTGATACAAATAAATGAGAAGATAGGAGGTTAGGAGATAGTAAATGAAAAMACCTAACAAGGCAARAATGTGTTACATGTTTACTTGGCAAATTAGTCAATRAGGTCGATATCAATTGGCTAATATCACGTTTCGAGAACTTGAGGTCGATCACTTTTATGTAATAGTTTGAATTCCATTGTTCATTGGTCAAGACTCGAAGTTTTCAATAATTAAAAGGTGATTTTCTTTAATACTTGTCCGTTTATATAATTATGGTCTCTAATAAATAAAAACATCATTTCAACAYTGACTAAGAGGATATGTTATGTACACTCTGGCTCAACAAGCAATTGACTAATTTATTATTGGTTGTCATTGGAAACTTGGAATTATACGGAATTAATTAATTTGGGATATCATAGTTTAATTAATGACTTAACCTATATAGCCTGCTCTAGTAATTAAGTAGTAACTACATCGACGACTTTGAAGTTATGGACGAACTATAACACGATCGGCAAAATCTCAGTCGGCCTTTTTCTTTGAACTAACTAAATTTATCTTAATTTAGCATATATACTTGTATATTCAAAGTGTCTTACTTGAACACTTTCATGATTAATTTTTTTTTTCAAAAAAAATCAAGACAGAGAGCATACAACCATAAGGTACAAAAGAACAATAAGTTAAAAGAATAATCAAGTTGTTCCACAAACACTAATGCAAGACTCACTTAAACTTAAAAAATCATATTTCTTGATATAGTCCATTTGTTTTAGAATGTAATACTGTCACATGAGTGTATGTCAAAGCACTCAAAATCATATTCAACCTGCAGGAAGCATACAACAATCTAGCAATATTCCTCACTTATGCTGAAATATATGAGCAACGAATGCAAGGTCGAACTCAAAAAAAAAAAATACAATTAGGTGAACCTTCCACTCTACACCTATCCGAAATCCAAAAAATATAAGAAACAAAAGTCACTTCTAGAGACCCTTCTCTCAATTCTTCAGGTATATTTAAAAGAAAAAAAAAAGTCATTTTTGGAAACCCTAACTCATCATGATATCACCGTGGCATTGAACATTAACATCGGAGCTAATAACAGTAGCTAATTGCTCGCTCGCTGTCTATCTTATCTGATCTCATTACCTCATCATCCTCTACACATTGTGCAGCCATAACAGCAGCAACTGAAGCCATTGTTATGACCATCTGCTCTGCCTACTCATCATTTTCCATTAACCCAATTGCTCCCACTATTGGAGCTGTAGTTGTTGCCACTGTTGCAGTAGTCACATTTGTAATAAAGAAAAACATCAATTCCAACAACAAAAACAAAAACACCACCTTTCAGCCAAATTATCATTCACATTTTCTTACATCTATTTTATTTATTATAGCTTATGACATTGCTCATGAAATAAGAGTAAAAATCTAAACCTCTAAACCTCTACCCTACCATAATGCAGTGCTATATAAGAACAATCTTTGACGAGCCTCTGCCAAAAGATTATCCTACCAACATCAAGTATTTCATATCATACCAAGACTTGATTTTAAAGTTTAAATGGGTAAAAGATATAAAAACATACGATAAGTTTCATTCAAAACTATCATGAAACATTGCCTAGCTTATCAACTTTCTCCAAGCCGGGACTTGATATCAAAAGATCAAAATGAATAACATACGGAGTATATATTATTCTTGAGGATGAATAAATATCAAAATGAAAAAACAAATATAAGACCCAATACATATCATTTTGGGAAGATCTTCACAACTATTTTTCCTAGCTGCAARCAGATACAAAACACTTGTTAAGAACTCCGATAAATAATCAATAATATGGAGAATAAATCATAGCAAAACAAAGTAAAATACCGAGAGACTTGTACACTGACCATTTCAATCGTCGGTAGTAAGCAGCCTGAAGTAGAGCAAGCGAAAGCACGAAGATCCACTTAAATCCCATCTGAAATTTACAATGCAATCAGTAACCATTTTATGTAAGAGCAATTTGCATCTTTGCACAGGGCTTAATATAGGGTCAAGAGTGTAACGAGTCTTTACCAGTTTTCGCTCTTCCATCTCTGGTTCAGCAGCCCATGTTAAAAATGTTGCAACATCTTTCGCCATCTATCATAGGATTTTACATGATTAAATTAAGTTCTAACTACTTACTTAAATAAAACAAAAGCATGTATTAAGAAGTTTCACCTACCTGAGATTCTGTTGCAGGTGTACCATCTTCATACTCTACAGCACCATCACTAAGCATCTTAGGCATGGCGATTGCTCCACCAGGGAAGTACGGGTTGTAATGCAGCAAGTCACCTGACATGGAATGGCATGATGCACATACTTGCTCCACCAGGCAAGGCTACACCCACCAGATCGCGGTATGAAATCAGTGACATGGAATGGCATGATGCACATACTTGCTAATACACCTGATGTCCTCGCCGAATCCTGATAATATATACAATTTCTTAACGAACTGTGTACTCACTCAATCTAATGTACCACCTAGCTAGTAAAATTACGAGTCACAACTAAGACTTGATGGTCGTCTAATTAATGATCAAATTCTCAATTGTTAGAAATTCAAGTAGGAAATTGAAGTAATGTGCTTACGAGGCGTGATCATAGGAACTGATATTGCCATTGTGAGGCCAAGGATAGCTTGGACAGTGTAAGCCCTCTTCAGCTTCATCAGCTGAGGCCACAGTTGCGAAACTGACAAGACATAGTTTTGCCGTGGCTTCTTGAAGGGACCGTTTGGGATGACAATATTATGCCTCACCATGACTTACCTACCACAAACAACACACACCAAATTCAATTCATTTGCATTCTCCCTGGTTGTGGTCCCTGAAATCAGCTCGATACCATGACACCATTACTTGCATTGCGTTAAATGTTTTTTTCATTTTGACATGATCAAACAATATTATTTAATTGAACTCATAATTGAAGGAATTGGTGAGAAATTCTGAACACATGTGAAGAACACAAATAACATTCCTTTTCAATCCATGACCAATACCCATGTAAATAACATCAAACGAAATCATTTATACCTATAAAGGACGAACATTGATCAGCATGCAAAGATCAAACAACCAGCTCTTCGATCACCTTACACTTCATTGCAGTTCTATCATCAAGATGGAAATCACCTACTCACATCATCAAATTAGAAAAACCTCGCCAAATTAACTCTCCAATTGGCGAAATCGAAGCTTGTATTACCTGAATAAACTCCCTGATAGGAGTCAGTGTACAAATACTTCACTTTCTAATTTTCTAAATCATATAATCATGATCCAAAAGATACCCAAATCATAATATTAGCAGACAATGGAGACAATTACATAAAAACACCAAACTTTACAAGAATTCGAGCTGAGTATCAAATTAAATTAAGCAGCTTTACTTAAAATCCATCAAAAGGCGGAAAACAAAACAAAAAAATCATATACTCGCAAAAAAGGGGAAAAAACCCCAAAATCATATACTCGCAAACCCTAACTTGATTATTCCTTATCCTAAACCCAAAATCATATACTCGCAACAACCAATCGAATCACACAATCGCAAACCAGCCACCCCACCCCCGCAAACAATATAACCCCATTAACAACAATTAAACCACCAAACAAAGGCAACTTACCTCAAGCCACGAACAATCAATTCACCCAATATTACAGCTGAAAACAGATGCAATGATGCACYTCCACCGCGAGATCTGACGCACAACCACCCAACAAGAACAAATCGATTGGGGCCCATGGGTCGCAAGAACCAGAGAAGCAATACAAAGAAAATGGGGAAGGCAATTCTCAGGCATGTTGGGCAAGAAGAGAATGAGAAGAGAAGAAGAAAAGGAAAACCAAGAAGAGTGAAAGAGGAGAACGTACAAAAACATAATAACAAGTATTCAAGTAATGGCAAGGGAGGGAATAAATGGGAAAGGAAGGGTACAAGGGTAAACATACTTTGGGTCATTCCTCACATTTTAGAGAAATGGGGGATTGCTAGGTTTGATTTTCTAACCTACTGAAAGGGATATTTTAAGAGAAAAATTCAAGATTTGACTTACTCTTTATACCATGTGTGAAATTGTGTTTGGGGCTGAATTACAAATCTAAAATAATATCCTAATTGTTTGGTTGTCAATAAATAACATGAGAATTGAGAACTCTTAGAAAGTGTTAAGTATGGTGTTGTTTTGTTGGCAGTATCATGAGAATTAACTTTTTTTTTTTAGAAAGTTCTATTTCTTATAAAATGGAGGAATTTGTTCACTTAGGTTCCCCTAGGTAATTGGGAATTCTCATGGGAAATCTAATAAGTTCCCATGATCAATCAAACAAAATTATACATTTCTTGGGAATTGTTATTTCATGTGAAATGAAACTTCTCAGGAATTACTCCTGCTATAGCCAACCAAACGAGTTCAAATGGGAAAAATCTTTCCTTAATAAACTACTAGCCCCAAGTGCAAGATCTATTCGACGATCATAGTTTTGTTAAATGAAAATTTTATTTAATTCATTTTGTTTTGTATTTGATACATTCGATTGATTTTTATCTAAATTAAAAAAAAATCGACCTAGAATATTATTATACGGAGTATCTTATTCATATAAAAAAATACACTCCGATATCAGACATGATATATTTTTCTTATTTATCTTATATCATCTATATTTCTAACACTTTTCAATGAAAAATGATGCGTATGAATCCATTCATGCTTTTTAAAAGTATACATACGACTGCTATACATTATTTTAGGATTTTTCTCATTTATATCTGGAAACTTTTAAGTTTTCTCGTCTGTGTCTAACCTTTTGAAAACTCCTAAATGTATCGATGAATTTCAATTATTTAAATCATTTATATCTATTCTCTTATTTTTTGGGGGGGGTTATGTTATATGTAGCACCAGGGGTTATATAAGAATTAAATGCATTTTTATTAGTGGAAATCATTTGGAAAAACAAGACCAAAAAAATAAGACAATAAGCGAAGTCATAAATACCCGACTTAATTTTTTTCTTTCTATTCTAGGCCTCTCATACATGGCCTTAAAGGTTATGTATATCATTTCCTTTTTTTTTATTAGTTACACCTCTCTGCTAAATTGAGGGAAGGGGAATCATGATACATGCAGTCTAGTGCAGCATTAATCCTTGCAGCACGGGGGCAAAGGCTCTACGCACGGATGGCTTCACGGAGGAGAGTATTCTCTCTTGTCGGGCGAATTGGCGACGTTCGACGTTTAGCCCCGAGAGCAGGAATAAGCTTCTTTCGCCAAGAGCCCTGCGAGAGGCCCTAAAGCATACTGATATTCGAAAGACCGCTTGCTACCAAAGGATTATAAAGAAAACAAATTTAGGATGTATTCATCTAAAAAGGGTGAGTTCGCGGTAAGGGGTGCAAAATAAATGGGTGTCGGCGGGAAACATGGCCCAATTTCTCTTCCTTCTCTTTTTTACGTACTGTACAACAACTTTAACCGCACAAGTCTGGGCTGGGCCTACTTCCATCCCAAGAGGAGCCGTATGAGGCGGAAGCTCCATGTACGGTTTTGAAGCCGAGCCTTTCCAGCAATGGGGCTTAGGGACCTATATGATGATTGGTTTAATCGTTAACAAATGGGGCACATCTCAAGTGAAGACAAAAAAAATTGAGCCCATGTTGTCTTTTTTTTTTTTTACAAATCATAGTGTGATTTTGTCATATCCTTGATTCATTCTTACCAATCTTAGTGTGATTTTGTCATATTCTCGAGAAATTTTAACACACTAACGTGTGTTGCATTTTCAATGCAGCCCTTTTATGCATTTAACATTCCTCGAGGGAAGGGGTATAACTTATTTTTTTAAAAAAGAAAAAAAAATTGAAATTGAAGGGTACAACTGATAAATAACTGAAATTGAGGGGGTACGATTGAGATTTTTCAAAAAGGAAGGACACATATGAGGAACGGTTTTTTTTTAATGTGTGCCCAAGGGCACATGTTAAGTCAACAAATTCTCTAAAAATTATTTGTTTTCAATCAAATTATTAATAAGAATATTCAATTAATTGGGATATACAAAATATTGCCTACCATATTTAACTTGAAAATATCTTGTAGTCAAATAATTAATAGAGTTATGTAACATAATCAAATATTTAATATTGAATCCGTTGTCTTAACATATGCCCTTGGGCATACATTAAAATAATCGTACGAAAAAACTAAAAAGTTCAGTGATATAAATGAGAAAAAAAAACCCATTATTTTATTTTATTTTATTTTTTTGAGGAAAAATGTCACTTTATTAATTGGTAATGGACAATTTGTCTATAAGAACATAAGGTGTTACATTATCAAGATTCAAGACAATAGTTTTTGAGTGCATGCTATGCGTGCTTAAAACTAATAATTTGCTTTTAATATATATTTAAATTTGATGTTCTTTGAATTGTAATTGTTTTAAATATAGTGTCTTTTTTCAATCATAATTTTTTCTTACCATGAATATTTTAACTTTTAAGTACGTAGTACTTACTTGGTAAATTTAAAACCCTCCTTGTATTTGAAAATTTTAAATTAAGTGAATTAATTAAAGGAGTTTAAAATAGATTAATTTATCTTTATTAAAGGGCAAATCATTCCTTGCCTAGGGGACACCACTACTCCCTTTTGGCTTATATAATAGAGATGGATTAATTAGCAATTGACATTAGCTTAGCAAAATGATGGACAACACTATTTTTTTAATCCTTTTTTAACATGAGACCTGATGTGGCACGGGAAATCCTTGCCCACGTGTCATTCAAGTATTGGGTCGAAATGATCCACGTGGCAAACGCTACAGATTAAATTAATCCGGATCGAAACGGGACGGAGAACCGACGTTTCTACACTGAAATGGTAGTAAGGAACGCTCGGAAGCATGGATGGATGACAAGTGTCACCCATCCAAGGGATGCCTTGGTTTTTGAGGAATTGCCTATAAATACCCCGAAAAATCAAGGAAAACACACAATTTTCATAGCATTTATTGTATAATTTCCAACTACTTGAGAGCATCTCTCACTACTTTCTCTCTCTAGCTTGGCACTTTTACTTCCCTAACTCCATACTTACTTAAGCATCGGAGGGGATATAATCCAAATAGGATTATTCTCCTTTGTGCAGGTGCCAGACAAGCTTTGTGAGCTAGGAGCAAGAGACAAACATTTGGTGGCCAGGAGATCGGAGATTGCCAGGAGACATTCAATATGCAATAGAAGGACAGCTCTCCAGAGGTAGCATTGAAGGGAAGCCTCCACCCCTCTCTCAACCCAGAAGCTAGGGAAATATTGTAGTCAGGACACGTCATTCCCATTTTATTTGCTACAACAAGACCAACTAACAAAATTAAAAAATTATGCAAGAAACATTACATCTTCAAGTAAGGTATCAAGTTCAGCAAGAACATTGAAGCTTTTGGCAAACGAGTAACAAGAATTTATTATTTTATAAAAATCCCTTCAAAACTATTTTTTTAACAATTTTTCACGTTTGTATGTTTCAATAAAAAAAACTAACAAAAAAAGAACTTCGAATTTATTATTTTACAAATAATCTTCAAAACTATTTTTTCCAATTTGTTATTCTTCATACGTAAAAGATTAATTGAAAAAATCGAAGATCAAGAATGACATTCATTGTGGAATGCAAAAGTTATTACTCCGTAAATTGGTTATATGTGTATTACTCAGTAGAATATTTTACATTTTTCAATGCATATTTTATACCATTATTAATCTACGGAGTATGTTATATTATAAAGCAAACACTCAAATTTGGTCGAATACTTTTTGTGAAGACCTTTTTGTCCCCAAGGATACTATTAAAAAATTATAAAATAAAATAACTAAATATAAAAGGAGTAAATAAAAATAATATATCTTAGGAAAATTTGTCCGCAGCTCCAACTAAAAAGGTGACCTTTGTGAATAACTACCATCAATAAAAAAAATTGTCCACAACAGCCACAAATCCCCTTTTCTTTGTTGACCACTGCCAAAGGGAGTTTAACCATCGCCAAAGGGTGTTTGACCAATGCTAAAGGGTGTTTTCGGAATTGACCGGCCACCGTACCGGAGCTCAACCACGCCTATTTTCACCCTCCTTCTACCTCAACCACACCTCCATCCCCACTACCACCCTCCATCACGTACACTCCATCACCACTTATCCAAAAACCTAACCCTAATCTCCCTCAATTAGGGGTTTTTCCCCAATTCGAAACCTTAAACTTAGATTCTCTTTCCTTGATTGGCGATCAATTCATAATCGATCGAGGATTGGCGAAGGTGCTGCCAGCTTGGAAACGACATTGTTAGTCATCAGATTGGAAGAGTTTTCGAATTGGGAAAAAAAAAACCTAATTGAGGGTGGTAACGGGGATGGAGAAGTGGTTAAGGAAGAAGGAGGGTGAAAATAGGGTGTGGTTGTCCAATCAACGTCGGAACACCCTTTGGCAATGGTCAAACACCCGTTGGCGGTGGTCAAACTCCTTTTGGTAGTGGTCAACAAAGGAAAGGGAATTCATGGCTATTGTGGATAAATTTTTTTTTTTTATTGATGGCAGTTATTCTCAAATGTCGCCTTTTTAGTGGGAGTTGTGGACAAATTTTCCTATATCTTATCTAAAAATAAAAAAAATAAATTAAATGAATAAAGATAAAAAGTGAAATAAAAACCGAAATATCTAACAACTTAATAAAATCACTAAATATAAAATAGTAAATAAAAATAATATATTTAATCTAAAAAAAAATTAAAAATGATAAATTAAATAACTAAACAGAAAATGATAAAACAATAAAATAAAATCGGAAATATTAACATCTATATAAAAAAAACAATGTAAAGAATATATCTTATTCAAAAACTTTTTTTAAAAAATAATATAATATAAAAACAGTAAAATAGAAAAAAAATATCTAACAAATTTATAACTTCTAGATCTAAAATACCAATAAAAATAATATATCCTATCCAAAAACCTAAAAACACGAGATAATAATAAATATATATTTTATCCAAAAAAAATTAAAAACAATAAATTAATTAACTAAATATAAAAATTGTAAAAAAAATTAAAAATGGTATATCTTATTGTCCACCTAAAAATCTAAAACAACTAAAAAGTCAATTCTAAAACCCAAAGCAACAATAACACAAAAACCTTATCTAAATAATAATAAACAATAAACAGCTCGTTTTGTGTGTAACCAGCCACACCATAAAATTTGGTGTGGCTGGCAATCCATACATTTTTAAAAAACTAAATAGTACATGCAAAAGGCCACAAAAAGTGGCCACAACGAAACCTAACAATTTTTCCTAAAAAGTAATCTGTCGCAATCTGCCTCCTTCTCCAATCTTCGACTTCTCTCTCCTTCTTCAATATTTGCAGCAATCTGTACAGAAAAAATTTCAAAAAAAATCAAAAACAAGAAAACAATCAAACGAAAAAGAAAACTACTTTTACAAAATATAAGAACTACTTTTACGATATATTACAATTACTTTTCTAAATTATAAGAACTACTACTTTTACGAAATATGAAGAAGTACTTTTACGAAATATCACAATTATTTTTCTGAATTCTAAGAACTACTCTTCTTAATTATATGAACTACTTTTATGAAATATATGAACTACTCGAATAAAACATCACAATCACTTTTACTTTAACGAATTATAAACTACTTTTCTGAAATATATGAACTATTTTATAAAATATTGAACTATTTTATAAATATATGAACTACTTTTATAAAATATCACAATTATTTTCTGAATTATAAAAACTAATTTTATGAATATATGATAACTTTATGAAATATCATAATTACTTTTCTCAATTAAAGATCTACTTTTACGAATTATATAAACTACTTTTATGAAAAATATGAACTACTTTTATAAATATATGAACTACTTTTATGAAATATATGAACTATTTTATGAAATATAAACTACTTTTATGAATTTATGAACTACTTTTCTCATTATATGATCTACTTTACGAATTATATAAACTACTTTATGAATATATGAACTACTTTTATGAAATATATGAACTACTTTTATGAATTATATGAACTACTTTTCCAATTAATAAACTACTTTTACGAATTTATATAACTATTTTATGAATTAGATGAATACTTTTCTCAATTATAAGATCTACTTTTACGAATTATATAAACTACTTTTAATGAAATATATTTACTACAGTGATACAGTGAATCAGAATCAAACGAACAACAGCAAACAACAACTTTACTCACCATTTTCGCATCATTGGAGCAGGTAGGTTGCATTCAACTAAGTTTATCCGACGAAGACCTCCATTAACATTATCAACCTTGGATTCCCCTCCATTAACCTTAACCACATCWAATTTACCATTGTAACGATGAAGATGAAGCATCGGGATGATAAAGCTTTGCTAGGCTGCAATACGCGGATTTAATCTCGACCGTTGATGCGTTGCGATTGACAATGGAGGAGAGAGAAAGAGTAGTAGAAAGATGAAGCATCGGGATGATAAAGCTTTGCTAGGCTGCATATAATTTACAACAATGGAGGAGAGAGAAAGAGTAGTAGAAAATGGAGGAGAGAGAGAAAGAATGGGAGGAATGACAAAAATGAAAAGAAACGGCTGAGGAAATGAGAGAGGTTAGGGTTTTAACTTTTATATACAACTTTAAAAGGGTATTTTTACAATTATATCCTTGGCCACACCATAAAATTTGGTGTGGCAGGTTGCATATAAAAGTTTACCAACAATAAAATAAAAAGATATATCTTATCTACTGTAAAAAAAACCATATATATGACGATATGTATACTCCGTTTACCAACAATAAAATAAAAAGATATATCTTATCTACTGTAAAAAAAACCATATATATGACGATATGTATACTCCGTTTATAAATTACAATTGTTTCCATTCATCAAAATTATAAATTACAATCGTTTTCATTCATCAAAATTGAATTCATTAGTTTAGTGTTAATTCTTTGCATTCAATAGTTTATGAATTATGGATTTGTGTATATTTTTTATTACATTTTTAATTATCTTAGAACGTTATGCACACATATCTTGTATCTATAATTTGCTCGTTAAGTCGAATCATATAAAACTCCACATCTATATTTAATTTTATACTCCGTATTAAATCATATATGAATGATCATATATATCATGTACCCCTCTATTCCACTAATTTCATGTTGCTCCTACTTTGCACGTTTAATTTGTCGATGCATAATTTATACGAGTATGTTAAATATCTTTTAATTATATATTAGCAAAAATTACAAAGATTTGATTTTAATAAGCTACTCATTAAGACGATTGATACATAAAAATCATCACTTGACTATATTCAAACTTATATATTGACGAAAATTTAGAAGATTATCAAAACTTACAAGGAGTTTGATACCTAAACTTACCTTTTGGGTGGTCGTTCCCACATCAAAGTAAATTTTTTCGGGCTAGACTCAAAATAGACAATATATACTAGTGGGTTCCATATTCCCTAACAGGGTATTACAAATGGTATTAAAGTTTGGGTTCATTCCAATGTCCTGTTGTGCTTTTGATAACGTATGTTTACTTTCAACTTTCAAGGGTTGGTGACAAGGAGCTAATGTTTCATCCTACACTAAAAGTTAATGAGAACGAAGCCCGCTATATTAGAAAAGATCGACACCTCAACCTARCAAATACCTTTTGGGTTGGACAAGCACACACCAAAACAAATCCTCCTGGACCAATCCCAAAGAAGACAAATGAACAATATCTACCGGCGGACTCTTGTTCTCAAATGGGGTGCTACCCTTACTACTGACAAGAACACCCCTGGAAGCCCCAACTAACAAAAATTATAAATGAGGCTAAGAAACTATGGAGATTAGACAAAACCATTCTCAAAGAAAACCCGACCTAGAGGGGAAAATGTTATTGTGAAATATTTTTATTTATCTTACATTATCAAACAAAATACTATAAATTAGTTTTTTGCTAATAAAAAGACGGAGAAATATTTTTAATGACTTAATGACTAAAAATCACCATATAACCAAGGATGCAACTTGGTCGGGTTGGGGCGGGTTTTGCGTTTCCCATTCTCATCTCTGCTATAAATTGACATGAAAAAAATATCACTGCCTTACGAGTGCCATCACCTAGGTATACATCTCAATTGGTACTCAAATCAGATAATCAGATTCGATCCCAAAATTTGGATATTTGAATTTTTTCGAATTAGGGAAATATAAATCCGGATAAGGTTCAAAACTGAAACAGCCAAAAAATTTGGATCAAATCGGCCGCTTCACAGATTTTCGAAATATATTTTTCCCTTCCTTTTAAGTTTCCACATTGTTTTATTATTTAACGAAAAATCTGATATTTCGGATATCTGAAAGTGAAAAAAATCCAGTTCGAATCCAATATGAAATTTTTTGAATATCCGATCTGAAAAATTCAAAACCTTAGAATCGGATCAGATATCTGTTTTTTCGAATCAAATCAATCGGATCACATATTAGATTGATTGGATAAAATATTTTGAACACCCCTATCCATTATCCTCACCAACCATTAATTTCTCACCCCAAACGACCTAAAATTTATGCATTAACTAAATTTTTTGGTTGTAAACTTCGAATGTCTCAAATTTAAATTACGAAGTATATTACTTTTATTCTCTACAAGTGGGGATAAGAGCGAGTATAGCCTAAAATGCTAAAAATCGTCATCATTCCCATGGTGGGTACGGAGTACAATTTTTTATCATTATCCCTACCCACCAAATTGAGACCCATTATCGCCCCACTTGCATCTCTACTTATGACACTACTGACTTTTGTTTTGGTACTCCGTATAAGATAATAGATAGATATGTAATATATGTTCCCTCTGTTTTTTTTTTAAAAAATTAAATATTCTTGTATATACATCAAAGGAAAACCAAATCAAAAATCAAAGTAAAACAACTAATAAGCCGTAGAGAGTAAAAGAAATTACAAAGAGTTCAAAACACTGCAAAAAAAAAAAAGGAAAAAACCCAGAGAGTTCAAAACTAATTACTAGAACTATGGATGACAATTCAATCCGGATCCGACCCCTAATTCGAGGGAAAAAATTCCATTCTGAATCCAATATAAATAAAGTCCGATCCGATTTTGTTAAAAAAATCCGACTCCGAGTTGGAGGAGGGTCGAAGTCGATTCTCACAAAAAATCCGACTCCGACTTTTATGCAATTATTATCATTTAATTTTTATATTTAATAGGCTACTTATGTATAATGTATAGTCAAAAACTTTATTTCATATAAAAAAAGAGTAAATATAAGAAAATTAATAGGAAAAAAACAAATAAAATAGAGATTTTTCTAAAAATATATATATATAAGGGAGAAAATTCGAATTCAAGTCGGATCGGAGTCGGATGGAATCTCGGATTTGAAAATTGGAGTCGGAGATGGATTCTCGGATTCGGATCTCGGAGTCGGATGCTGATTTATAATCTGATTTCCTGTAGGGTCGGAGTCGGATTATGCATAATCCGCTCCGAGTCCGGTCCATTGCCATCACTAACCAGAACGTCTAATTGATCAAACCAAAAAACTCAAAGAATTAATAGATTATGAATTCAAAAGTTGAGTAAAATACAATAGAGATATGGTTTTATATCCGATTACCAAACTAGATGAATTGAACATAGACGATTTTTTTCCTCCACGATGATATATGCTTGTGTAATTATTTAATGACAAAATAATTATAAGTTATCCCAATACTCTACAATATATATGAATTAAAAACAAATATACTTATTATTAAATCAATATATATACATATATAAAAATATTCATCTTGACATATAAACCCATGATATAAAGCAAATGTTCAAATTCAAAGTTTTTTTTTCGTCAAAAAAAATTTGTTTTTTGAATTCACCGATTCGAAAATTAGTCGAAAAACAAGTCGTTGTCGTTAAAGGCATAACATACTTTATTTTGAATCTCAATCCATAACCATACCTGTTCCTTACTAACCAAACACCCTAGTTAGTCAACTAACCATGGGTAAACCCCACTTTCCCAATCCCCTATATATTATAGACCAACCTTCTCAAAAATCTTCCAAAATTTTTACAACCCTTTTAAAAAAAAATTCTCTCTCTCTCCCACAACCCCACCTCCTCCTTAACCCCCCAAAACACTCCTCCTCTCTCTCACACACCCCTTTTTAAAAAACCCTAATCTAAACCAATTCACCCAATTACCAAATAAATAACCATCCAAAACCCAACTTTCTTATTCATTTCACCCAAATTCCAATTCACCCAAATCAAACTTTTTATTAGGTAAGTTAGTAAAAAAACACACAAGAGGGCAAAAAGGGGCAAAAAAAACAAATCAAAAAATACAAAGGAAGAAGCAAATCAAAGTATCTTCATTCACAATCACCCCTTAATTTTCTCTGGTACGTCTTTCTCTTTCAGTCTTTCTCTCTCATATAATCATATTACTCTTCAAATTAAATCAGAGTACAAACATATTAGAAAGACAATCTCACATTACTGTTCATTTTATACAATTATACATGTATATACAATAAACCACTATTCAATTTTCCATTTTTTCGAGGACTTTTGTGGGGAAACGAAGTGGGGGTATTTCGTCAATTTTTTCAAAAATCCCGCTTTCTTTCTTTCACTTCTTTCCCTCCTTTCTTCAACCTCAATGAAATCTAATTTTGCCCTAGATTTTCGATTAATCCCAAATTGCATTTTCATTTTGTTTCTTTGATGTTTGAGTTGTTTTTAGTTGGTGGGTTTCGGGTTGTTTGTTTTGAGTATAAATGTCATTTTTTGGTTTAGGGTTTGAATTCGGAAATCAATGGCAGGGTGGTCGAAGTTAGAGGGATGCAATTCGGCATTCAATGCGCTTAAATCATCTTATGAGTACGTTAGTGGTGAGGAAACTAAGCTCAACAATTCGTTTGTTGAGTTGATTTCTGCGTTTTTGGAAGATAGTTGTTCGACTAAATGTTTTCGACCAGTTCCTCCGATGCTCGGAAATGGGCATTCAGTGGATTTGCTTAAATTGTACTTTGTTGTCAAGTTGAAAGGAGGATTCGATGCAATTTCGAGGAAAAAATTGTGGGACGATGTGGGTTTGATTTATGGGTTGGGGCCTGGATTTGGGTCTGCTTTGAAATTGATCTACTTGAAGTATTTGGATTCGATTGAGACTTGGTTGGTCAAGTTGTCGCATGTCGAGAGCTCGAAGAGCGAGCGGTTTAAAACCGGGGTTTGGTCGAAGGGGGTTTTGATGGCATTGGGGTCGGAGTACAGTCGTTTCGTGTCGAATATGATGGATGAGATGAGGAAGAGTGATGAGTCTTATAGCTTGAAGGAGGAGAGGAGTGGCATTAGTTTTGTGGACTTAACTGAAGATGACAATGAAAATGAGAAGCCTGATTGGAAGAAATTTGTAGTGAATCTCGGAGATGATGTGGACTCGAATGAGGAGAATGAGAATGGTACGAAGCTGAAGCAGGAGGCGGAATTGAGTGTTGCTGATGGTATGGGGTTCATGGGAGAGAATCATGATGATAACTCCAAGCAGACGAAGAGTGAGATGAGTTGTGCTGGTGTTTTTTATTCTGATACGTCCGACGATGGGAGGTCTTCGGTCGATCCAGTTGTGGGTGATAATGTGATCAAGAGTTCTGAGAATTCTTCTGATTCTAAGAAATGCTCAAATGACAATGAAGAGTTGGCAACAGATTCGAGTGTGGTGAAAGAGGTTTCGAGTCTCAAGAGGAAGCGAGGGAGTGTATCGGAAATGCTTTGTTGGCTGGTTAATGCTGCTACTAATCCTACCGATTCTGCTATCGGTGCAATTCCTGAAAGCTCAAAGTGGGCATCTTATGGAAATGACAACTGTTGGAAGCAAATTTTGTTGGCTCGAGAAGCTCTCTTCTTGAAGAAGAACACTGATCAATCTGTTTTTCAGGTATCTATCTATTCTGCTCTATTTTATTGTTAGCTGGTTGCAATCTAATGGTGATTATGCATTTGTTCACGAGTGATTTGTCTGCAAGTGGCGTGCATTATCCATTATCTGAAGCATGTATCTCTTTTCTTGTGTGACTAATGGTGTAACTAAAATGTGTCTGCTATGCAGTTATTGTTCTGTTCAGTGCTAGCTGTTACGGAGTTCTAATTATGGCTGTTTATGATACAAATAACATGTCACACTAGATATTGATGACACTTTTAGAGGTTTCCCTATCAAGCCATGAATGTGAAGTACTAAGTATCTAGTTTGTTTAGAGTATGTTTGTTTGATTTATTGGGGTCCGGTTTTCTTATGCCATTTAAAGCAATATACGTTTCTCTCTTAAGTTATGCATGTCCATCTGTTGATACTATCAGTATGTGACACTCAAAAGTCATAATACATTTGAATATAGAATGTGCATGATGGCAAGGGGATCTCATGTTGTATTTAACTATATATGGGGGTCAGGTGTAGGTATAGTATATTAGTGTTACATTCGGAGTTTCATAAAATCATTTCTGAAGTATTTGGGGGAAACAAAGCTTTTTATCTTGTTTTTTTCTCCTTCAAATAAAAATAAAAATCCGAAAGGCGCTTTGCATGTGTTTGGAGGCATTATCATAGGTTTCACCCATGTATGGAATGGTTTTGGGATTTGGAAATGGAGAATTAACTCCTTGTTTAAAGAGAGAAAAAGGTTGTTGAGACTTGAGAGCTCTATGTCATCAAGATTGACTACTTGTTCTCAGCATTGTAGTTCGCCAACGTAGAGTCGTTTGTAGAGGTGCTTGGACTTTGGAGGTACTATCTGTCTTATAAGAAGGATAGATAGCTTAATCATCTCTTATTTCAAGATGAGTGATTTGGGATGTTTACTAGAATAGAAAATTCATGATGTTAGTGTTTGAAATGAAATTGAGTGATAAATTAATGGTATCAAGTAAAGTATGTTTATTGTAATCTATTCTAGATTCCTAGTGCTTTGTGTCAAGTTGGTATTTACTTTCATTTTGTTTCCTTTTAATATAGTGGTTCTTTTGCTACAATTGCAAATCATGATCGGCTATTAGAAAATGTTGACATATGTTTATTTTTTTCCCGTATTTTGGCAAATGGGAATGATGTATTCGCTTCCAAGCTCATGATGTCATATGTAAGTTCATACTAAGTGGGCATTATCAATTTGTCAGGCCATAGCAGAACTAATATTTTTTGCCGTGTTGTCTCCTACATTTTTAGGCTCATTTTTCATAGAAGCACATATTATTTGTGAACTTGTGATGATGCTAGCTGAGTGTCATACTATAAGGGTTGTCATCTTTTCATTTATACGTGGTTTATAAAGAATGTTAAAGATTCATCCAATATGTAGTATTTTGGATAATTGGAGGCTTTTTAAATGACTCATTTAATGTGTGCACTTTGGTAGTGTGTACTGTGTACTGTGAAGTAGCATACAATTGTTGACTTGTTGTATTTCTGTTTAAGGATTAACTGGAGACAAATATATTTCCTATTATAGTGGGGCAAGTTTTTGTATTTCTTCTGATTCTTATAACCACCAGGGTTGGAGCCTCTTAGAAGGCATTTGGTATTGTTGACGATAAACTTCACTTTGGTTATTATTTCTTGCTGGAGTGCAGCCTAAACTTAAGTTCACATGAGGCATTACAAATAGAGGGTGGTTTCAAGTTCTCACATTTTGCTCCAGATCAAAGCTCTCTAAAAATATAAACATATGTTTATCTTTAAGATTTTACCCCAGCATAGATTTTCTTTTTTCTGAGATACGAGGCATTGAGGTGTTTTTCTGCTAAATAAAGAAATCATTTTCATTTCTTTTTTAAAAATCTATGTGGATGACCTCCCGGAATAATCACTTTTGGTTTATGTTAGCCGACCTCACATATGGGACTAAGGCTTTGATTGATTGATTTCTTTTTTAAAAAGTAGCCATATACCTTTGCTTTCATTGCATGCTCTTGTTATACTCCGTTTTATGTACTTCTGCATTCTTTAATGATATTATTTGTTTGTGTTTTGAATTTAATGGGCTGTGCGTTACACTGTATTCACTATTGAAGACTTGGAGTTTACTGAGTCAAAATTTGAACCCAGAATATTGTCATTATGCTTGTTAGAGAGTTAGCAAATAAGACAGAGGTTGAATAGGGGAAAAAATATAGTAAAAAAGTTCTATGCCTACATCTGAAGATCATGAGTCAATTTTCATTGCTTGCTCGCCTGGATTTCTAGGTTTTAGATATTGAAATGAATTTCAGTCTCTTGCTGTAGCTATTTACTTTGATGGTTTTGGCTTTGCCTGTTTGGGTTTGTCAAGGGTCTTATTATCTGCCTTTTAATTGTTACGTTGTCAGTTGCTTTATTACAACCCCTGTTCTTGGTAGTGGTAATCGGTATTTTAAATGAGTACGAATATTAGTCTCTAAATTTCCTGTGTATTCTCTCCTTTGAACCTTTTCTATCCATCATATACTCTCAATTCCATTCTGTAGAAAAGGTACAAAATGCATCCATCCATGTTTGATGATAATGAGAGACCAAGATCCAGTCCAAGACTCCTTTTTGAGAATTTTCCAAAAGCACCTTCCTTGGAATCATCATCTATAAATGCAGGACGTCCGAGGCAACGGCTTGATGCTCGTATTGACATGAAACCAACAGCTTCAATCTACACAAGTCGTCCACAGCAGAGAATTCCTATCGGACATGATTTCCAGATAGAGGTACCAGAATGGACCGGAGTGGTTGCTGAAAGTGATTCCAAATGGCTTGGTACTCGAGTTTGGCCATTGGATAAGAGAGAAAACACATGCTTGGATGAAATTGGTCATGTTGGGAAAGGAAGGAACGATACATGTGGTTGTTTGTTTCCTGGAACCTCTGAGTGTGTGAAGTTTCATATTTCTAAGACAAGAATGAAAATGAAATTTGAATTAGGTTCTGTGTTCTATACTTGGAAATTTGATAAGATGGGTGAAGAATGTAGTGTTTCCTGGACTGCTGAAGAGGAGAAACAATTTAAGTCTGTGGTGAAGGCGAATCCTCTATCTGGGCACAAATGTTTTTGGAAAAAAATGTGTGAGGTTTTGCCTAAAAAAAGCTGGGTAGACCAGGTCAACTACTACTTCAATGTCTTTGTGCTCCGGCGTAGAGCTTTCCAGAATAGACACGCCCCCAGGAACATTGATAGCGATGATGATGAAGCTGAGTGTGGATTTGCGTCTAATACTCTCAGACATGGTGGACACGGTGCTGCGGAGTCTTGCTCCTCGATTTTATCATCAAAGAAGGTTCATGTAAACATGAAATAGAGCTTCAAAGTGGATTTATGGATGCAACAAATTTTGAGGACATCAGGAATGTAAGTCTGCTGCTGGAAATTTTTATGGGCAATTATCTTGTTTATGATGATCACCTACGTCTGCACATACGCACCACAGTTTTGATACAGTAACCGATCCCTTGTGAATTATTTTATGTTGGTAGGTAAACCTTTGAGAAAGCGAATTCTTTAAGCTGTTTTTATCGTTGGACCTGTTTCTATTTCCTATGGATTATAGGATTTCTCAATCCTGCATTACTGGATGTATATAAACACCTTTATGGCATTATTGCCAGAGACGACAACATTGAAAACACGGGCGTTTCAGAGGGCGCATACTGCTCATTTGCTCTCTGCGCTTGCAGGTGTTGGCTCTTGCTGCAATTTATTTTTGCACTAATCATTTATAGCTAGCTAATGCGGGATTTTGCCTGCTTTCGTGTCCATGCGATTATTATTTTCTTGTTTTTCATGTCTGCGCATCTTTAAGGTGTTTTCTGTCTTAGGAGGCGTGTTTATGGTGCACGACTGCACATCTTCTAGTATCTTAGGTACTTGGACAGTTCTGTAACATCTTGAAGTCAAGTTAGTGTAGTTGCTGTGTTTGAGTATTTTGGTCAGTTATAGGCTAGGGTTTGGGAGCACAACACCCAGAGCATCCAAATTAGTAGAGAAATCCTAGCTAAAGTCCCGGTAATTACCAACTATAAGGACATGCTTGGGATAAGAGTAATAATTTAAGGGTAATAAAAGTCAAACATAAGAGAAATACGGTAAATTGGTGTGGTGACCAAGAAATAATAGGTTATTTTTGTGATAAGAAACGCGAGAAATGAAAACGTGGCCAAGCAACGAAAACCTAATTAGGCTATAAGTTTTTTGGTTTGGGGTCAATTTAGTGTCTTGGGTATGAGGCAAATGATTCAATTTCGTATACATTGCTACGTTTCTATAAAAGGTTAGAAAGGAAGAAAGTAGCTACTTACCTTAAAAATCAAGTAAATAGTTAGTAGTTTTGTCAATTTTTTGTTCTTCTAAGCTTATTTATCTACAATGAGCAAATATCTTTTTGAATAAATATATCATTTTCTCATTTGAAATTTGCAAGTTTTAAGTGAACAATTTTCTTTGATCTTACAAGGTATCATTGATGGTATAATATACAAGCACATGTTAACAAAGGGTTATTATTGGGCGGTGATTTTGACATTTCTCAAATCATTTTCGCACCCCTCCCTCTCACATGAATAGTGATTATTGTCATTGTTTATGATAAAGAAAAAAGTGTACGGGAATATTTTAAAAGTGTCAAAATCATTTCCCGTCAATGCTAGCTTATCTATAAGCCTATAATCAGAGAATTAAAAAAGTGGATTAAGGTTAGGACTTGGGTGGTAAAGAGGGGTGACTGGTGGTATGATGCTTTCAGGATAATCATGCTATTCAATGACTAATTAATCCATCTTTCCTCTTAATTAAAATTGAAATAAAAATAGTCATACTATTCCAACTCATACGCTTCTATCTCAAGTTTCTGATACCACAATTAAATAAAGCTAAGGTTGAGTCATGTTTAAGAAACTAATAATTATCAATTTATCACCCTTAATTACTTACATTTCATGATTATCATTTTTCACAAGTTTGTTAAGCAAAAGTCTTAATTTGGTGCGAGTTGCGTCTTAGTAATTTGTACTTTGTCTGCTACGAATATATGATTAGCTGGTTTTGGACAATCATGCAATTTGAGCAGTTTCATTACTACCCCTCAAATTGAGAAGTTGCGTCTTGGTACGTAGTGTCATGACTTTTATGTGAGAAGAGGAGCCTGGATTTGAAGGTTTGTGAACCGCGGATATTACCACCCCTTAATTGTTGTCTTCCAAAATATTCCAAGGGAATTATCTTCATTTCTTTGGCAATTCCATCATTTATGGAGTTAGTTAATTTGAATTTAACGGGTTTTAATTTTAATACAGCCAATCGTCATTTCGATTACTGAATATATGATTTTATCATCAACAAAATATAGTTCATGTATTATGAAATACGGAGTAGCTTTATCAGTTAATAAAATGTTATTAGCAATATAATTATTAATAGAAATGCCACGGACTAAGTGCAATCATTGATACTAACTTCTTGTGCTCCTATGAAATTTGTGCTGTTCTTTAATTTAAGCTAGTGACAATCGGTTATATACAATTTGTTTATTTTTATTTAGAAATGAGTTAAGCATGTAGAATTAATCGATCTTTTCGATATGTGAATAGGGCATAAAAAATTTCCGTCACATTGGTAGAGTTAAAAGTTCATAAACTATTTACATCTTAAAAGGTGGAATAACATTAAGGAAAAAAGAAGCAACTAGCTTTTGACTTTATTTGGGAGGAATAAAAATCTACTCGTACAATATACAGAAAGAATTTAAAAGAGTTATTCATTCCACCAATAACAATGTGAATTGTGAAACAATGATTCATCCCACCAAAATTCCATGTTAAAAACATAACCTTTTGAAGGGTTGATTTGTGGATTTTGTGCTTTTGGTCTAGAGAAGTTATGCGCCAATGCAAATTTGAAGATTCTTTTATTGTCACTTACATTTTGTTGAGTTAAAGGGAGTGGATGGTAAAAAATAAAAAAAGAAAAGAAAAGAAAAGGGGAATTTTTTTTTTTAAAAAAAATATTTTATAAATTGAAATTAGGAAAAACATTTTTATTCGTGAAAATCATTTTCTTCAATTTTTGTGCTAAGGGAGCTACAAGGATAAATCGATACCAGAGTCTTCTGACATCATGAGAGAAGCTTTAAGTCTTTAACCAGTTGAGTTGTCTCTCATTTTCTTCATTTTCGTTTATAAATAATTAAACTATGAGTTTTTAGAAAGTCCTAAAAGATGAATTATATTTTTCATTCTTTCCTCCTTAGATTTAGGGTGCCTTCTAAGTTACCATGTTGGATCCAACCGAAAAACCAAGGGCACCGTTATTTGGTAGATCAATCGCTCGAAGTCATGGCCCTTCGGAAGGACATGTGCCCCTTGACTACACCCAAGTCTTGGTTGGAGCTGCCCACCTCAACCAATTGTCCTCTCATAAAGTATATGGACCATTTTTTTTATTAAACCTTAGAAACTCTGAAATTGTGGGTTATAGTCTTCAATTTTTAGCTCATAGGAAACGCACGAATAAGTGTCCGAACCAACGTTTATAAATTGGCATGAAATTTCTTTATTCGGTTCCCTTTTACAAATGATGATGTCACACCGAAGTTTAGGGAGCTAGTATGTGTTGGTTTGCAGAGCTAGCTCACACAACCACGCGCGATGAATTTGGGTCGTCATTGGAACTTGTGTTTTTCGACCCTATAGTTGAATTGGTTTTGATGTTCAAACTTGACGTGATGTTGTCATATATCAACCTTAGCATGTGGTAAAAATTTTTGTGGGAAATAAGGCGGGGTCCAAAATAACGTTGTTTGTAATAACAAAGGTAGACTTTCGGATTTTTTTTTTGAGAAATGGTCGAAAACTTTACGTTGAGTTCCAAGATAATTTGATGAAAACATGCAAAATTGGAGGTGCAAATTACGACATTTGAGGTGATTTTTCGTTGACTTCTTGTTTGTCGACTCGTTGCTTTCATGTTCGTGATGTATAATCCATGATTTTCGTCCAAAAAATGACGTCTCGGTGTCTCGACTCGATTTTTGCCCTGAATTTCTCCCACACCTCGAGGGTGATGAGGGATGAGTCCTTGGCAAGTTTCGGCCCCAAATACCAAACGTAGTGCCTCATATGAGCGTTTTTACGTTTGGTCGGTTTGTCGTTCGCGAAGTCAAAAGTCCCCTGCCTGGACACATTTGAGCCCCAGATTTGCCTTTGGTTCATCATATTATCATATGAACCCATGGTGAAATTTTTGGCAGTTTTTTTTGACAATTTTCTAGAGAATTTATTTTTGTGATGTATAATCCACGTTTTTCGGCCAAAAAATAGTGTTTCAGTAACCCGACTTGGTTTTGCCTCGAATTTCTCCCACACCTTAAAGGTGTTGAATGATGGGTCATGACATGTTTCGACCCCAAATACCAAGCGTAGTGCCTCTTACGAGTGTTTAGACGTTTTGTTGTTAGCGGACTTCAAAGTCCTCCGTATGGACTCATCTGCCCCCCTAATTTTCCTTGGGTTCATCGTATTATCATACGAACCCATGGTAAAAATTTAGGCAATTTTTACAATTTTTTTTCCAGAGATCCCATTTTCATGATGTGTAATCTACGTTTTTCGACCAAAAAACGACGACTCRGTGACCCTGCTCAATGTTGCCCTGAATTTCAGCAACATCTTGAGGGTGATAAGGGATAGGTCCTTGGCAAGTTTCGTCCCCAAATACCAAGCATAATGCCTCTTATAAGCGTTTTGTCGGTTTGTCATTAGCGAATTCAAAAGCCCCCGGTATGGACATATTTGGGTCCCAAATTTGTCTTGGGTTCATCTTATTATCATATGAATCCATGCTAAAAAATCCAGCAATTTTTAAAAAATTTCCGGAGATCTCAATTTCGTGATGTATAATCCACATTTTTCTGCCAAAAAAGACGTCTTTGTGACCCGACTCGATTTTTTCTAGAATTTTCCCCATAACTTGAAGGTGATTAGGGATAGGTCCTTGGCATGTTTTGGCCCCAAAAACCAAGCTTTGAAGCTTAGTGCCTCCTACAAGCGTTTTGACGTTTTGTAAGTTTGTCGTTCTCGGACTCAAAAGTTCATCTTATGGACTCATTTAGTTCCTAGATTTTCATTGGGTTCATCATATTATCATATGAGTCTTGGGAAAATTTTCCGGAAACCTCATTTTCGTGAAGTATAATCCATGTTTTTCGGCGAAAAAAAGACTTCTCGGTGACCCAGCTCGATTTTGCCTAGAATTGTCCTACATCTCGATGGTGATTAAGGATGGGTCCTTGGCATGTTTCGGCCCCAAATACCAAGAGTAGTTCCTTCTACGAGCGTCTTGACGTTTTGTCTCTTTGTCATTCGTAGACTCAAAAGTCCCCCGTATGAACTCATTTGGGAACCAAATTTGCGTTGGGTTCATCATATTATCATATCTGGTAAAAATTTCGACAATGTTTTCGAATATGTTTCCAAAGACTTCATTTTCATGACGTATAATCCACGTTTTGAGGCCTAAAAATGACGTGTCAATTTTACCCAGAAATCTCCCACACCTTAGCTTGAGGGTGATGAAGGATGGGTCCTTGGTAAGTTTTAACCCCAAATAACAAGCTTAGTGCATCCTACGAGCGTTTTGACGTATTGTCGTTCGCAGACTCAAAAGTCCACCGTATGGACATATTTATCTTTTCCTTGGGTTCATCACATTATCATATGAGCCCATGGTTAAAATTTTGGGATTTTTTCCTAAAATTTTCTAGAGATCTCATTTTCGTGATATATAATCCACGATTTTCCGCTAAAAAAACGACGTTTCGATGACTCAGCTCAGATTGTCCCTTAATTTCTCTCACACCTTGATGGTGATGAGGGATGGGTCCTTGACAAGTTTCGGCCCCAAATACCAAGCGTAGTTCCTCCTATTAACAATTTGAAGTTTTGTCGATTTGTCGTTTATGGACTCAAAAGTCCCCCTATGGACTCATTTGGGAAACAAATTTATCTTTGATTCATTATATTATCATATTACCCATGGTAAAAATTTCAGCAGTTTTTTTAGAAAATTTTTCAGAAACTTTATTTTCGTGATGTATAATTCACGTTTTTTGTCCAAAAAACGACGTCTGAGTGACCTGACTTGGTTTCGGCCTTAATTTTTCCCTCAAAGTGGCGATTAGGTATAAGTCCTTGGCAAGATTTGGCCCCAAATACCAAGCGTGGGGCTGAGCAGACCTGAAATCGGGCTAGAACATCGATAGATTCTAGTCCAGGTCCAAGTGCACAAAATTTTAGGATTTTAGTCTTCCAGTCCGGTATGGTCGAAAACCAGAATTTTTCGGTCCGGATCGGAAGACTGAAATTTATATAATATACTTTTAAAATATAACAAATCACTAATATCCAACGACCAAAACTCCCACTCCCATTCAATTATTCTATCGATCTACCTTTCTGGCTCTCAAACTCCATTTGACCCCTTGCACTCTCACGATCCACGACCTCCTCTTTCGCACTCATTGGTGGCAACAACAACCGGTGGCGATATATAGTAAGATCGCGTGCATGCGACATCAACAACACACTGTAGTAGGAATTTTCTTTAACTATTTTATTTTTTCATTTTGATCACTTCTTATGTTATCGACAAAATTTTAGGTTGTACTACAGTTCTAAATTATATTTTAATTTTTATAGTTTTTATTTGATTGTTTTTTGAAAAGAAAACATGTCCTACAGGCGTTTTGACATTTTGTCGTTTTGTCGGTTTGTCGTTCGCTGACACAAAAGTCCCATGTATGGACTCATTTGTTATCGAAATTTGTCTTGGGTTCCTCATATTATTATATGAACCTATGGTAAAAATTTTGGCCATCTTTCCAAAAAATTCCGAAGGCCTCGTTTTCGTTATGTATAATCCACGTTTTTCGGCCAAAAAACAACGTCTCGATGACACGGCTTGGTTTTGTCTAGAAATTCTCTCACACTTTGAGGGAGATGTGGGATTAGTTCATTGCAAGTTTCGGCCCCAAATACCAAGTGTAGTGCCTCCTACGAGTGTTTTGACGTTTTGTCAGTTTGTCATTCGTGTACTCAAAATTCCCTCGTAAGGATTCATTTGGCCCCAAATTTTCCTTGTGTTCATAATATTATCATATTAACCCATGGTAAAAATTTCGACAATTTTTCAGAAAATTTTCCGAAGACCTCATTTTCGTGATGTATAAAACACGATTTTTCAAGTTTTGTAGTACCGGAAAGAAAATCCATTAAATTTATGAAGAGCTTTGGTTGGGTCATAAAACGCGAGTATGCAAGAGGATAAGGTACGAAGGCTATCTGGGGGCCTATATGGAACTTAACTATGTTGGATCAAAAATCGAAAAAAGGAGTTTTAGGGTGTTGTGGTGGTCACGTGGGGCCAAAAATGAACGTGACCCCTCCAAACGATCTCTTGAAGGTCGTTTGTAAATTTCGTGGGGTGACCCATCTCGCTTTTGTCCTGAATTTCTCCCACACCTTCAGAATGATGAGGGATAGGTAATTGACAAGTAAATACCAAACGTAGTGCCTTATTCGAGCGTTTTGATGTTTTGTCAGTTTGACGTTCGCGGACTCAAAAGTCCCCCATATAGACTAATTTGGGCCCCAAATTGACCCATGGTAAAATTTCGGCAATTTTTCCGAAAATTTTTCGGATTCCTCATTTTCATGATGTACAATCCACGTTTTTCGGTTAAAAAACGACATCTCGGTGACCCGTCTTGGTTTTACCTAAAATTTCTCCCACACCTTGAGGGTGATGGAGGATGGGTCCTTGGCAACTTTCAGCCCCGAATACCGAGCATAGTGCCTCTTTAAGGCGTTTAAGCGTTTTGACATTTTGTCGGTTTGTTGTTCGTAGACACAAATGTCCCTTGCATGGACTCATTTGGGCCCCAAATTTGCCTTGAATTAATCATATTATCATATGAACCCATGGTAAAAATTTCGGCAATTTTTCAAAAAAATTTCAGAGAGCTCATTTTCGTGATGTAGAATCCATGTTTTTCGGCCAAAAAACGACGTCTAGGTGACCCGAATCGCTTTTGCACTGAGTTTCTCCCACATATTTAGGGTGATGAGGGAGTGCTCATAGGCAAGTTTCGGCGCCCAAATACCAATGCAAGCGTAGTGTCTCGTAGGAGCGTTTTGACTTTTTATTAGTTTACCGTTCACAGACTCAAAAGTCCCTCATATGGACTCATTTGGACCCCAAATTTTCCTTGGGTTCATAAATTATCATATGAACCTATAGTAAAAATTTCGGCATTTTTTCCGAAAATTCTCTTGAGACCTCATTTTCGTGATGTATAATTTGCGTTTTTCAGCAAAAAACCACATCTCAAAGACCCGACTCGGTTTTGCTAAGAATTTCTCCCACACTTTGAGGGTAATAAGGGATGGGTGATTGTTTTGACGATTTGTTGGTGGCGGACTTGTAAGTCCCCTATTTGGACACATTTGGCCCCCTAATTTTCCTTGAATTGTATTTCGACGATTTTTCTGATAATTTTTTGGTAATCTCATTTTTCGTGATGTATAATGTACGTTTTTCGGCCAAAAAATGACGTGTCGGTGAACTAGTTCTGTGTTTGCCTTGAACTTCTCCCACACCTTGAGAGTATTGAGGGAAGATTCCATGGCAAGTTTCGGCCCCAAATACCAAGCGTAGGGTCTCCTACGAGCATTTTGATGTTTTGTCGGTTTGTCGTTCACAGAGACTCAAAAGTCCCCCGTATGGACTCATTTGGGCATCAAATTTTCCTTGAAATCATCATATTATCATATGAACCCATGGTAAAAATTTCGACAATTTTTCTGAAATTTTTTCCGGAGGCCTCATTTTCCACGTTTTTTCGGGCAAAAAACTACGTCTTATTGACCCGACTCGATTTTCCCCATAATTTCTCCCATACCTCGAGGGTTATGAGGGATGTGTATTGGGCAAAATTCGGCCCCAAATACCAAGCGTAGTGCCTCCTACGAGCGTTTACATGTTTTGAAATTCGCAGACTCAAAAGTCCGTCGTATGGACTCCTTTGGACCGCAAATTTACCTTGGGTTCATCATATTATCATATGAACGCATGGTAAAAATTTTGGCAATTTTTTCGAAAATTTTTCGGAGACCTCTTTTTTCGTGATGTATAACACACAGTTTTTCGGGGGTTTGGAGTCCCAGAAAGAAAATCCCTCAAATTTATAGAGGGCTATGGTTGGGTCTTAAAACACGAGTACGCAAGAGGATATGTGGTACGAAGGCTATTTGGGGACTTATATGGAACTTAACCATGCTGGGTCAAAAATCGAAAAAATGAGTTTTAGGGTGTTGTGGGGGTCATATGGGGCCAGAAACGAACGTGATCCCTCCATACAATGTCTCGAAGGTTGTTTTTAAATTTCGCGGGGTTATAGCACAGTGTTTGGAACAGTCTTCGAAATGGCCGAAACCGTAGGCTATAACTCTAGAGTTGTTGGATCCCAAAAAAAACCTTCAAATTTATGTAGGGCATTTTTGGGTCATAAAATAAGAGTATGCAAGAGCATAGGTGGTGCGAAGGCCATTTGGATGCCCATATGGCACAAAACCACGACGGGTCAAAACTGAAAAAACGAGTTTTATGGTTTTATGGGGTTCACGTGAAGCCAGAAAAAACGTGAGCTTTTCTGACGATTTCCCGAAGGTTTTGTGGAAATTTAGCGGGGTTATAGCGCAGTGCTCAAAACAGCCTCTGAAATGGTCAAAAGTGAAGCCTATAGGCTATAGCACACAGTTTTTCGGGGTCGTTGATTTACGGTGAAAAAAAATTCTGAAATTTTGTGAAGGGAGTTTGCTAGGTCATAAATCACAAGTATGCAAGAGGATAGGAGTTACGAACTCCAATTAGGGGTCCGTATGGCATTTAACACTGTTAGGTCAATTACCTGAAAAAAATGAGTTTTAGGGTGCTATGGGGGTCACATGAGGTTAGAAACAGACGTGACCCTTTTAGATGTTGTCATGAAGGTGGCGTGTAAATTTCGTGTGGTTATATCATAATGCCTGAAAAAGTCTCCAAACAGGCCGAAACAGAAGGCTAACTCACGATTTTTCGGGGTTGCCAGTGTCCCAAAAACATCCTCGGAATTTATAGAGGGCATTTAACCACGTTGGTTCGAAAATCAAAAAATGAGTTTTAGGGTGCCATTGGTGTAATGTGAGGCTAGAAACGGACGTGAGCCCTCCAGAGGATGTCCCGAAGGTCGTGTGTAAAGTTCATGGTGTTATAGAACGGTGCACGGAACAACCTTCAAAAATGTCGGAACTGAAGGTTATAACACACGATTTTTCAGGGCTGCGAGGTCTTGGGAAAAATCCCTTAAATCTATAAGGGGCGTTTGTTGGGTGATAAAACGTGAGTCGCGGGTGGGTAGGAGGTACAAAGGCCATTTGGGGGCTCGTGTGGCGCTTAATGACACAAGGTTATTAAAAACAAAAAAAAAGAGTTTTGGGGTGCAATAGGGTCACGTGAGGCCAGAAACTGGCGAGACCCCTCCAAACAATGTCATGAAGGTCGTGCGTAAATTTCGTGGGGTTATAGAATAGTGCCCGAAACAATCTTTGAAAGGACCGAAATTGAAGGCTATAACTCACTGTTTTTCGGAGTTGTTGGGTCCAGGGAAAACCCTCAAAAATTATGGAGGGCGTTTTTCGAGTCTTAAAACGAGAGTACGCAAGAGGATATGTGTTGCGAAGGCGAATTGAGTGCCGATATGGTACATAACCACGTCGGGTTGAAAATCGAAAAAGCCGAATTTTAGGGTGCTATGAGGATCATGTGTGGCTAGAAACATATGTGAGCCTTCCAGACGATGTCTAGAAGGTCGTGTGTAAATTTCATGGAGTTATAGCACAGTGGCCGAAACAACCTCCAAAATGGTTGAAAGTGAAGGCTATAACACACATTTTTTTCGGGGTTATAGACCCCCGAAAAAAATCTCCGAAATTTGTAGAGGGAATTTGTTGGGTTATAGTCCACGTTTTTCGGCCTCCCAGGGCACTGTTGACGAATGATCTTAATATTTTGTGGATGGTCCATATGGGCATGAGGGTTGTCGTGCAAAATTTTGTGCAAAAACGAGTTGTAGAAGGCCTAATTCCAAAGCCAATATCGTCCCTCTACCAACAAGAGCTCGCATAAAGTTGTATGTGTGTTTTTGTAGCATCATATATCGCCTCTTGAGCCTTTCGACTGACATAGTAACATAACAATACCCAAGGAAGTTAAGGAACCTGTCGTAAAATTTTGACGAACGTTTTTATTCGAACTTCAAAAAAGCCTAAAATAATGTATTACAACCTTTAAATTCAAGCCCCAAATGAACCTTTTTGGAAATGTCTCATTACGACCCTATTCTCACACCATTTGTATATGATCACACATTCACACTTGCAAGGCTATAACACTCATGGTCTATATCAGTAAAATACTACTCTTCCTGAATCAAAACAAATACGACGATTTAACATAAACTAAAAAGAAAAAAAAAAAAAAATCAAATCGTTACGATAATTTTAAATTTTTGCAGAAACTTATGTAGCAGAAATGATAGGGATAAACTATGCGCAAGTCACAAGTGTATAAAACACATATCAACATGGGACAAGTTGGGTAAATGTCAAACAATAATGAATCGGTCCTATGCTTAAGTGCCTGTGTCATGCAATTATTGTCTTTATTGATAACATTACAATAATATGTGCTTCATATTGCCTTCATGAATGGCATATTCAGTTCACTCAAAAATAGGAAAAAAAAGGGAAAACTTCTTTGAGATAATGTTCAAATGGAAAACAACGTAACACCTAGCCCTATTATTGCAATTCTGATATCATCATGTCCACACACACTCAATGACAAATTACTCAAACATTAGCTACAAATATATTATCATATATATATATGTATAATTATGTTACCTCGATTAAAAAAAATCTTTATTTTCGTAAAAAAATAGAATTATATTAAAAATATAATGAGTTTTAACGTCGTATAATGTTATATCGATAGAGACCTATGTTTTATGTTATATAAATTGACGAATTTGGTTTACACAAAGCATGCATTATGATTTCGTAAAAGACTCGTTTGATATGAACTATGTAGGTAACTAAGGTAAGTAAGACAGATAAAAGAGTTGTTCACTAGAAAATTAATCACACAAAAAAATCTTAAGACTAGCATAACAATAATTAAAGTAATAATCATTACAAACAATTATAGTATTGTTGTAGATAAGATTCAGGATTAGGAGCAGAGTAGTAGTACTTCCAATCTTAGAAAATTTTGTAAGTTTTAGTTTAGTCAGAGTAGAGGAGAGAGACTCTGACAAATGGGAGAGGTGTCAAAAACTGAAAAGAGAGAATCTTGAAAGTGTAAGCCATCTTTTTAGAATAACACCAATATAGTTTTAGCTATAATTAATTAAAATCATATAGTATAACAAAAATAATCACTAATTTAACCATTTGCATTAAATAAATAGCCCCCCTCATTTGTAATTCTCCTACTTTTCATCTTTCTTGTATCTTCCTCTACCATTGTTGTTCTTTTGCAGTCCTCCCATTCTTTGCTTCTATCAACAGCACAGCTCTCTTTCTCTCTCCTCTTTCTCTCTCTAAAAACACAACCCAGAAGTTTATTATTGGTGTTAATAAGCGACCATGTCTTCTCCTAGCAAAAGAAGAGAAATGGACTTGATGAAACTGTGACTCCTCTAACCTCAATCATTTACAATTTATTATGCCTTAATTTATGTTTTTTTGTTCTTATTATGTAGTAAAGTATGATTCTTTTTTGTTTTAGCTTTATTTGGTGATGAATTTAATATAATTTTTTATGTTGTTTTGGCTTAAAACAGGATGATGAGTGATTACAAAGTGGAGATGATCAATGATGGCATGCAAGAGTTTTATGTAGAATTTCATGGGCCCATTGAAAGTAATCATCTTTACTAATTTTTCTGTTAGTTTCATGTACAATTAGTTTTCCCCCCTTTGTTGGGTATAATTTGTCTGTCTTTTGTTTTAATGAATTTACCTGTTTTTGATTGGTTTGCCACTTTGACTTTGTTTAGATCATTGGGTGTTTTGGTAACCCCTTTTGGAAATTGAGCTATTTCCTTAATTAGTGTTTCTAATGAATTATGTGATTGTTGCCACACTTAGATTTGGTTCCTTTTCTGGGTTGAGTTGATGCTGTTGTTGAAACTACAATTTGGTGTTATTTAGTTACATCTTATATAATGTTTCTCAGTAATACAATACTTCATGATTTTTTTGAAGAAATCTGCTGCATTTACACCAGCTCCTGGTTTAGTTCTTGACAAAATTATATGGAATACAAGACTGCAATTTAATTTGCAGTGTTGTGTATATGATTGTTATGTGAAGAGGGTATTCCCCCTTTAATGGAGTCTTGGAGATAATAGCTGCACAYATGTTGCTACTATCTTGTAGTCTGAATGACATTAGTTGTTAATTTTTCGAAACGGATTGATTATGTTAGGTCCCTATCATGGAGGTGTTTGGAGGATTCGGGTTGAGCTTCCAGATGCATATCCCTACAAATCTCCATCCATAGGCTTCATAAACAAGATATACCATCCCAATGTCGACGAAATGTAAGTTTGTCGTATAGGGCTCGATATTTTGCATAGTTGGCTGTCTAATAAGTTAGTTGTTTAGATATCCTGTATAGCTCACTGTCTTGCATACTATATGTATTTTCAGGTCAGGATCAGTTTGTCTTGATGTCATTAATCAGACTTGGAGTCCAATGTTTGGTAATGCATAGACCTATTACAGTGGTTTACATGATGATTCAAAGAGTTAATAACTTGTTACTGATTAAGGAAGTTGGTCTTACATGCTAATGCTCGTGTTTCTCAGATCTGGTAAATGTTTTTGAGGTGTTCCTCCCGCAGCTTCTTTTGTATCCGAACCCTTCAGATCCCCTTAATGGAGAGGCTGCTGCTCTGATGATGCGTGACCGAACTGCATATGAGCAAAGAGTTAAAGGTATCATCTATATCACACTTCAATGTTTTTTTTGGTAGTCGCCTTGAGTGCTTTCTATGTTTGTAGTTTCAGGCTCTTCCTCTAAGCGTAAAAGTTTATGTGGTAGCTATATCTATTCATGTCAAATTAGGCACACTATATTCGTGAACATGTCATACTACATACTTAAACTGCAATTTGAGTGTATTGAAATTGTTCCCAATCAATATTCAATCTAGATCAACGATGATGACTCCTCAGTAGCCCTTTGCCGGTTACATGCTTTCTTTTCCCGGGGGGCTAGGGCATACCTTTGGGCTGGTCATTTAAAATTGTTCTTCTGTTAATGTGTCTTCATTTTCTCACTATTACAAATCAGATTTTGCGAAGTGGCTGATTTGCTTATATGGCAAGTAGAGCTGTTTTATGGCAGGAAGCGAAATTGTTAAGGCCTTTATAGTATGATTAGACCTGTATAGCTCTGTACAACACTATAATCAATTAGTGCCCGTGGAAAGTATTGCTCTGCCGATGAGCTTTAAAAGGCTAATACCAACGTTGGCATAATGTGTATTTGTGGACTCTGAAGAACATAAACATCTTCGCCTTACTGTTGTCTGTTGAAGGAGTTATTTCCTCCAATTAACCCTTGGTTTGGCATGCAATGAGCATCCTAAAATTCAGATGTATTGAGAGTTAAATTTTCAAAAAAATTCTAATAATTTGGGAGATAAATTTCAAATACTAAACTGGTTCTAATTCTCTTTGCTGTGTGGAGTTAGGTCACTTCGATTCCGTTTGGTTGGGCATAAAACATTTTCAATGTAAAATGATTTTCATGGAAAATAATTTTCCTTTCATTTTGGAAGGAAAATGATTTTCCATCGATGTAAGAGAAATTCTACTCTCATGGAAAATGGTTTTACGCTCCTTTGTATACCAAACAATGTGAAATTGGAGAAGGGGGGAAGACACTTTTCATGGAAAATGTTTTACACTCTGCCAAACGGAGCCTTAGAGGAAGTGCATATAGTGATATAGTGTGAATTGATTTACTTTAAACACAGAGACAAAATGTGTGTGAACACTTTAATTTTGGTATGGATAGTTTAGATCATGCCTTATTCTGTCGTTAGGTTTAGGAACAATCTACTAATATCAATGTTAAAGTGCATTGTCTTGGGTAGGTTTCCTTAGCAGAGTAACAGGGTTGTTATCCATAGTTTCCTTGTTTACTTTGGACTTCCTTTTGGAATTATCTTGTTTGCTAAGCAAAGGGAAAATTACATGGCCGAAGAGGATCATTATTCTCGACTTGCATTCTATTATCTTTTCGGAAGCTTAGTACTCCTGAAAAAAAGAACCAGTGTTTGTACTTAACCATGTGATTATTAAGATTACAGGATAGATAATAGTAAGTTTTCGGTGAAGAAATGTTCGTTTACAAAACCAATATGTGCTAAACAAGTTGACATTACCAATCCTGATAAGCACATTATGACTTTACTGTGGCATGATGGATTTTGCATGGCTTGTTTGTTATTGTCCAGAATATTGTGAGAAGTATGCAAAGGCAGAGGATGCAGGTGCTGTTCCTGAAGAAAAGACCAGCGATGAGGAGCTAAGTGAGGATGAATATGCATCCAGCGATGAAGCAATGGTTGGTCAAGCAGATCCTTAGTTGCGCGTTGCTTGTGTTCAATTATTCCACACAATTTACTGTACCTGTACATTATCACCTAGATCTGGTTAAATCCCCAACACTAATGTAAAGACTTTAGTCTGTTGGGAATTATTTGCGGGTATCGTCCCCAAGATCCTTTAATTTGTTTAATCTGTCCATGTAAATAAATGTATTCAATGTTTAATTCTGCACAATCTGTGTAATTTGTTTACTATCGAGTTGGCTGAAAATGAGCCCTGATGACCTTTGTTTGGGTTTTTTAATGGGAGATTGTATATGGTGCCGTTTTATTGAAATTTACGCGGTGGCATACTAAATTTTCATAATCCACACTGTGGCCTTGAGATTTTGCAAATTTTATATCACGACCTCGAGGTTTGGGTTTTTCACATTGTGGCCTAATCACTCTCACCCAACCATCACCCACTCATCCCTACATCACCCAAGACCCCCACCATCCGAAACCACCCCCACAACCGCGTTTACCCCCACCACCACACGCGATTCTCCATCACAACATCGCACTTGCGTTATCTCTCCACCAATTTAAGGTTCTTCCCCAATTTTTCCCCATTCGAATTGCTATGAATTCCTCTATAATTATATGCGAATTGTTGTTCGATTAAATTTGAATTGTTGCTCTTTGATTAAATTTTAATTAGAATTCGCAGCAAACAGTTCCTCTTTGATTAAATTCGAATTGTTGCGAATTGTCGTTCGATTTGCTGCGATTCCTATGATTTGTTGTGAATTGTTTTACAATTTGTTGCGATTCCCTACAATTATATGCGAATTTTGTTTTGCCGTGAACTTTGTGAATTTGGGGATTACGATTAGGGTTTAGGTGTTGGTTAAATTCGTAATGGTGGTGGCAATGGTGGAGGGCTTTGGGCTGAGGTGGAGGGTGTTGGGTGGTAATTGGTTGGGCTAAGGTGGTTAACTAAGATTAACGCCACCATGTTGAAAACCCAAACCTCGATGTCACGGTATAGAATAAGCAAAATCTCGAAGCCACGATGTACTATGCAACTACATAGATTTCAACAAAACACGATGCCACCATATAGAATTTCCTTTTTAAAATTTTCCTTTCATTATCTGATCCAACATTCATTAGGTTTTAGCATGTTCTCAGTTCCTAATAATATGTAGCGAAAGCCAAGGTGAACTTAATGCCCAAGGGTCCAAGCAAATCCAATGCGCGTAAAATTGGGATGAGTGTTGACAGTGTCATGTTGGGATTATCTCCGTGTTTGACATCTAACATGACTAGTTACCAAAATGAGATGGGCAATTGCTATGGAACTTGACAAATTAACATTCACATGGTGAGTACCAGATATACAAAGGTGGCAAAATGCTCACGTTATATTTGGCAAAAGAAAAGGAAAGTATGAGCACAATGGGAGAAAAATAACTAATTGTGAAAAAAGGGATAATGCCTAAACCTAACTTGTACAGATTTACTAGTCACCCTCTATACCTGCTTACATGCCGAAGGGCAGAGAAATTTTGTTTCAACACCGTCACATGTAAAATGAGCTCGTATCACATAATGCTAGGCCTTCTTTTTCCAGCGTCTGTCCTTAATCTTTTTACAGGGTTTGCCCATCCAATTGGTCCACCGCTACTACCACTGCCATTAACTTGTTGGGCTGGTTGATTAGACCACACTTGCTGCTGGCCCACAGTCCGAGTCTCCCTTGGGGTTGACACTGAACCAGGGCTCCTTATACTACGTCCCATGCTTGGAGGAGAAACAGGGCCTGTGGACCCAGATCTTGTATTCACAGCAGCAGGCTTTTCCCTGTCCTTCCTCTTTTTCTTGCAAACAACCAAATCTCCTGGATGGGTCAGCAAGGGAGATTCATCCTGCTGTCCCATATCCCGATTACTGCCCAGTCTAGATTCCTTAACAGGCAAATTGGACCTTGTCATCCTAGAGTCTTCATTAGCGATAACAGATCCTCGCAATGGCTGCCTAGGTGGTGGGTTCGCTTCGCGTTCAACGTCATTCATCGATCTCTGCTTCCTATTACCCTGTGATGTAGATGCGGATCTCAAAGCAGAAGAAGCTGAACCTGATGGTGGACCTGAAAAAGAGACAGTGCTTTTGGCCTCTTGGAAATCAACGTCAGGAAATGACACCTTCAAGATGTCGAAGAATAGCTCATGCACTTTCTTTGCCTCACATCTCACCTGCCCATGCAAACAACCAGATTAGAGAAAATTAAATTGTAATTTGGTAATCTAGTAATAGACCTGTAGAAGAAAGAAAACCATGAAGAGTAAACGTGGCAACAAAGTGAACAAATAAACTAATCGAATGCATCTGCAATTCCCAACATGCTTGTTTGTCAAAAACAGAGTAGACATGACAACTTCATCACAGGGAGCATGGGGATAACAAAGATCACAGCACAGATCCAAAGTGAGTACAGTGCTAGAATTTTTTTCCCTACCACATTAAGTAGATGGCATTTTGACTCGATGGCAAATATCAGCCAAAACTCACAAAGTACGCATAATATTGATCTAGTAACCATAACTTAACATTTAAATAAAACAATATCAGCAGTATTACCAGTATTTTACAATACAAATAACATTAGATTGCCTAAAATATTTCTAAGTTTTGATGATGACTCGAATAGTCCAACATATTAACATGTTCCCACCCATAACTAAAGACCCAATTAGTTTCTCATATGGCTAAGGTCTCCATTTACCCAACTTGCACTAGCCACCTTTTTACCAAAAAAAAAAAAACTCACGAGTCACAACACCCTTTACAAACCAATTTCTATCATCAGATCATTTTTTTAGGGAAAAAAAGGATCCATCTACCAATAATAATTAGTCAAGTTCGCACAGATAATTTGATACAGCATAGAATATCCTGTGGGGGATAAAAAGGAGCATAGGAACAATACTCAATTTTGCTTATCATGGTTGAACCAGATAGATAGCTTATTTGTGATTTAGGAAAGAAATTGTAGTCGTGAAGGACAGACAGAATAATGTGGATAACAGGCAAAGACATACCTCGTGTGAAAAACCATAATACTGCACTGCACTTTTCAACATTATTTGCACATCATTAACAACTTCCATCACTCCACTATACTGTAGCCTGTCTATTCGCTGGTCAATTTTACGTAAATCCAGCAGTTTATTTCCTGGCCCGTTTGTATAGCCTGAAATGTCAGTTCTTTTCCACAACTCTGTCAGAAGAGGTACAACATGACCTTCCTTGTCTATCCTCCTCTGGACCTTGCCAATCACATTCTTGCACTACAGATGAACAAAAAAAATTAATTATGCTATTGAACACAAACTTTGAGAAATCCATCTTATGTTCATAGATGCCAGAAACATTTGACCGAGTGTAAAACTTTGATTGACACAATCACCAAAAAAATCTTGTTTTCCAACATTTCACATATATTTCACAAAACCACCAGATTACTACAGCAGCCTAGAGAAAATACCAATAATCATATATGATACCAACTTCAAATTTCTCTCCTACCCTTTACCTTTTTCTTGAGTTCTACCAACTTCCCATTTTGGGGTGTAGTTTTGAGTTTTACCCTAATTAACTTATTCCACAGATGGCAAGAGCTTTATTTCCAATCTCACATCAACTGCCCCACTATATTCTACTTTATTTCTTCTACCTTTCCAGATCTTAATCTACGCGCAGATATTAAATGAGTAAACTTTTGAAAATGCAGGTGGCATTAGTCTTTCTCATAAGTTGGCATGTTAAACATAATTTGTCAAATAAAAGACTGGAATAAAAGCTTTGTTACTTAAAGAAAGAGCAAGAGGATTGAACATAGAGAAGATTGAAAACAGCTGCATTCAAAGGCACGTATGGAAAAGTTTCATAAATGAGCCAGCTGGAGCATACCCTCCTCTGAATGATGTCTGACATCCTCGCACCATAGCTTGAATTTCCAGACATATCCGCATCTTTGATACCATCCCAACTGTTCCTGGAGTTCTCACCAGCTTCATCAATGGGATTGGAAGAACTAATCAATCTACCAGATTTAGTAGGGGCATGTAACTTTGATGTACTCCCAGTTCTTCTAGCAGGAAGGCTTCTACGAGATTTTGCAGACATATCACTTTGATCTTGCTTCAAAGCAAAAGAATCTCCAAATACTTTGGACTCAGGATCAATCTTTAGTTGACCTCCAAATTTTTGATCAGCTAAACTTTGAGTTTGTGATGGATCTCCACGTTGAAGAGACACCTTTTCACTGTATTTCTCTTCTGGTCTTTCTATTGTAGGCCTTGGCCGAAGTCTAATGCTACGCTTACGTTTAATTTTGGGCTGCAACACCTGTTCATCTTCCCCTTCTTCACGTTCATGGTTCCAACTACCTGACTGCTGTATGTCAAAATGTGAATCTCCAGAGATAGCAATTTCTCCTTCCTCTAGATCATCAGACTGAACATATGGAAACGAAAAAATCAGAAAATCTTTGCAAAGGAAGTGTGACAACAAGATGTCCCTAGAAAGAAAAAAAATTATGTCAAAAAAAAAGAAAGAAAAAATACCAGTCTTTTTGAACCAGAACTAGGCCTGGCATCTATGGCGGATAAAGTGGTAAACTTCTGAGCAGAAATTGAAGGCGAGACAGCTCGTAACATCCTTCGACTGTCAGGTGATGATTCAGGGGAGGCAGGCTCTTCCACCATGTGACCAGTTCTGGTGCTTCCACTAGCCCGAGGATAATCAAAACCGTCATTAACTGGAGCAATGTCCTCCTCTGACTGGTCATTGTTCACTGCAGCAGTAGCATCCTCTTCATCTTCATCTTCTACATTTTCACCTTCGTCTTCAGGAGCAGAATACCCGTTTCTGTCTTCAGAACTAGCATCTGAGGACTCTCCAATGTCATCATCCAATTCAGTGTACACAGGAAGTTTCTTCCCCTTAAGTCGGCCCCTTCTCTTTTCAGGTTCACTTGATCCCACTTCCACATTGTTGTTGATTATGTCCTTTGATGGTTTCTTCGACAAAGAAGAGATGGCCGCATTGACTTCATTTGTACTGACACGGAGCCAATCAGGTACCTGATCATACTTTGTCATCTCCTCAATCCAATCTAACTCTTCATCCATCTGATCAAAGAGCTCAACTTCTTCTTCACTCCTAGCAATCATTCGATTAACCTCCTGCAGAGAAGGAACATCATGGACAGTTTCTTGATACCTCTCTTCGTCATGTAATAGTGTCTCTAATGTCATACGTCGCTCCTCGTGTGTTGTTCTCTGATCAAAACGCCCGGCATTGATTACTTCATCTGCCATGTCTATCTTATACTGTTGAATATTATTCCTGATAAGGCTTTCAATTGAACCCACATATCGATCCTTCCCTGCAAGATCATCCTCATTGTCAACGTTCCCTCCACTTCTGAACTCATCCTCCTTCAAATGACTTGAAATTTTATCGACAACAGCTTCCATGTAGATGACTTTGACTTCTCTTTTTTGACCGATGCGATGAGCTCTAGCAACTGCCTGTTCCTCATTTTTTGGGTTTGGATCAGGATCATATATGATAACTGTATCAGCAGTTTGAAGATTCAAACCTCGCCCAGCAGCACGAATACTCAACAAAAAGATAAAGCATTCGGTCTCTGGGGAATTGAAGTCCACAATGGCAGATTCCCGGTCTTCCAAACTAGTAGTTCCATCAATTCGCCTATAAATGAGTCGCCTCCATTGCAAATATTCCTCCAGAATGTCAAGAAGCTTAGTCATGGTACTAAATAGGAGCACCCGATGTCCAGTTCTATGAAGTTTTATAAGAATTCTATCCAAGACCCACAATTTCCCACATGACTTCACGAGAAAATCCTTCGAAAAATCATTAAAAAAAGGATAGGTCAGCAATGGGTGATTGCAAACTTTCCGGAGCTCCATACACCTGTTATTAAGAGTTCTATAAGCTCTAGCCTGGTAATATGGACTTTTTTGGACCCTAAGCTTTTCATCTTCTGGATCTACACGAAGAGTCCCAGTGGTTTTAACCCAATCATATATAGAACTCTGGATAGCAGACATCTTACATTTTAAAACAAATGACACCTGAAAGCAAGTTGCCTGTCAGTAGGATACAATAGGGAAAGTAGATGGCTGGCACAAGATATACTAAGAATATACCTTTGGAGGAAGGGAGCCTTCTACATCTTCCACACGACGTCTGAGCATAAATGGCTCCAAAATTTGATGAAGTCTATGGATAATAATAACTTTCTTTTCAGTCTCAAGCCAATCATCTTCCGCATTATGAGTAGGGCCTTCCTTTTGAAATGGTTGTGAGAACCAGTCATGAAATGCTTTGCGATTGTCAAATACTTCAGGTAGAAGTAAATTTAACAGAGACCACAATTCCTTCAAATCATTCTACAAGATAACAAATATCCATCATGACAGATATTGAAAAGAAATATAAAAAAGATAACATCAAATAAACAACTTCTACTTTCCTTACATCGCAACAGGTATCTTAAATATCCTAAATCATCGATCAATATAGAGAATAGCAAAAAGACTTCAACAATCAGCCACGTAAGGACCTACTCATTACTGTTGTGAGGATACAGCTATCCTAAAAGTCTTGAGCAACATAAGTAATGAAACAAGATCCACTCTCAATTTGAGTTCTAAGTTCTAACAAACCTGCAATGGAGTCCCTGTCAGTAGAAGACGCCTTTGGCAACGATATCTGTCCAAGTCACGGGCCAGAACTGATTCTCTATCCTTCATTCGTTGTGCTTCATCTATTACGATGTACTTCCAATCAACTTTAGAAAGCTTAGAACGATCGTACATAATGAACTCATAGGTTGTGACGAGAACATTAAATTTCATAGCACAAACTTCCTGGGGTGTACCAACAAGAGCATGATAAGACAATGAGGGGGGTAAAAAAAAGGAAACAATAACAAATTGGAACATTAAATTGACAATCAATTTGAATGCCTCTCTTACTTGCGAAAATAATTTGGCTCTTTGATCCTTTGTACCAACATAGTAAATGCAAGACACAGATGGAAGCCAAGTATGCAACTCACTCTGCCAAGAATGTTGTTCGGTTAGGAAAGGCCAAGAAATATATAAAAAGATTCAACTAACTTTGGAGATGTAGCCAGACCTTCCAATTCACCAACACAGCATTAGGAACAATAATTAAATGGGGTCCGTAATTCCCTTTGAATTCCATCAAGTAAGCAATTAATGCCATCACCTGCAAATTCAACAACACAACCAAAGTGATGCAGCTGTAGGTTCACTCAAGGAAAGGCAAAAGCATCAGCCAAGAGAAATAAAAAGAAAGATCAAAGTATACAAATTAAAATAGGTTAGGTTTCCAGAATATCATTGGTTTCAAAATTCAAACAAACACACTCATCCTAGCCATATATCTTCATTTGTTCTTTCCACCTCAATATCACTATCATTTAACATTCACCTCAGTTGCTTCCTTCTTTCATCATCAAACATCCTCTCCTTCCTCCTTTTCTACTAGAAAGTAGCCTAACCCATGCAATGATAAGAAAGCTAACTTTATAAAGTCAAATCAGACCACTGAGATTCAGATCTAGAATTCGTAAGGCACATTCAAAATACTAAGATTCTACATATAAGGATAGGTTCATTACTCAATCATAAGATAAGTGTTCAGATCTAATTCTCGCTTTCAAATATCTTCCATGACATCTACTTAAACCCTCTCTCATTCCTTATTACATGCTTTGTATTGTTATTTCAGGCAAAAAAATGGAGGATTGGAGTCAGGATAGTGTGCGCTGTGCTAATTATCAGAAGGTCGTCAAGGTGTGCATGATTGAAACTCTACAGCTTGATTTGGAATTGGTAGAGGTAGATGTTAGATTGTGAGGCTGCAAATATTGCCTGGAAAAGACAGGTGATTTTGGGCAGCTCAAGAGGGCCACACAGGAATGAGGGCAGTTATTTGTCAAGGTTATCGCATGTTGAGAGGACACAGAAGTAGGTACTGGTGGTAGCACATGTTAAAGAGTCGTTAAAATGGGTGGGTGGGGGGGGGGGGGGGCGGGCGGGGGACAATGGATATGGATGGCGGCAGCAAAACTGCCAAATAGTGGTCAGGGTTTAACAATAGTTACAAGACACAGTTTGTAAATAATTCAAGAATTCGTGGGAACTCACTTTTACCTGAAAACCCATACAAAAAATAAAAATAAAATAAGCCCCCCCTCTCTATCAAAGGGTCTATAGTTGTAGCTGCTAAATAATCAAGTGTCATTTTGTTCATCTACCAACTTGTGACATCTCGCTCATTAACTCTTCAAAATTGTAGTGACCCGTAGACAACACACTTTTTTTCAATTACAAGAGAGGTTGCGAACATGTGCAACTTACTTGTACAGTTTTCCCAAGACCCATTTCGTCTGCCAAAATTCCATTCAACTTGTTGTTATACAAAGAAAGCATCCACTGTAAACCAACCTAACAATTCCATTGCAACCAAAAGGTTAGAATACCATCAAGATACATGGAAAACAATTTTACTGAGCAAAGGAAGGACACTTACTAACTGATAATCTCGTAAAGTCCCAGCCCTTAACATTGAAGGCTGTCTTAAAACTCTCTCATTTATAGCATGTGCTAGACTGTAATATCTGTGAAGATAATGACATAATAATGTAAGATACTTCCAATAAGATACCCAATATAGTTAGGCTAACACTAATAAAAAGCTGAAAATTTTAGGGTAACCTTTTGAGATATGGCCACCATAAGGTCTTTGTGACATTTTTTAACTGGTTATGTCTTTCAACTAAATTGGACATTACCGGCAACAAACATATAATACAATTTCTTAAAGGTGCTGTCGTATTATGTTGGAAGGGAATAAATCTAGTCAAAGCCTTATAATGGTCATGTTTCAAAAGTCCACCATAAAACCAACCTCAAAAGCTACATTGTCACTACAAAATGTATAAACTTTATCAAACAAGCATAGAATCACAATATTGGTTTAGAAGAAACAACAGATAGAACGCAAAACGTTACACAAACTGACAACAATATGGACATCCAAACACTTTGACATGAAGAAGCCATATGACAACAAACTGCTGGGAATACAAACAAACAGCATACTTGTTCACTGATGAATTATCCCTTGGCGCATTCATTTCAGAAAACTGGTTTCTTATCATGACTTCTTCGCCGGCACAAGCAGCCGCAGCTCTGACTTCTTCTTCTGATAACCCCTTTTATTCAGCAGGCCCCAACAAAAAGGGAAAACAAAAAAACAAAAGACACAATCAGTAATCAATCTGCAAAACGAACAGAAGGAACTGTTCCAGAAAAACTCTACAGTACACATTTTCGACATACCTGAGACCGAGCAGCAGCAGCAGCAGAGGCAGCAGCCTCTTGAACCTCTTGCTGACTTTTGGTAGCAGTAATTTTGCTCCCCAACTTATGAAGATATTCTTCTGTCTGCGACAAAAAAGTTGAAAGAACAGCATAACGCTCCGCAGCATCACCTGGAATGCTAGTCTGCTGCTCCAGGAGCATTTCCCTATATCTTTCAACATCATTATTCTTCAGCGCTTCCAGCCTCTTATTTCTATCATCATCCTTTCTCTTTGAAAACTCTCGAAGCATCCTCTCATGATATTTGGCCACACCGCGGTTGCGAGCAGTCCGGGCATCACGGATGGCCCAATGTGCCTCAAGAAGCTTCTTGCGCCACTGAAATATAGATTTCAGTTGCTTTTCTCTCATAGCTTTCTGTGATGCCTGAACTTGCCTTGCAAGCTCCAAACGCTGTCGCTCACATATACGGACAAACTTTCTGTATTCCCTGTCATTCATTGCCATTATCTCTTGCTGCTCTTGATCTACTTGATCCCTCAAACGTGCCTGAAGGTTTAAAAGTTTAAGCTTCTTCTCTTCAATCTGCAATCTGACAACAAGATCTGGCCTGATCCTCTTCCTCTCTAAGTTTACTGCTAACAGCTCACCAATTTTCTTCAAATTATCAGCCCTTTTAATATTAAGTACATCAATTCCTTCCACAGAAAGCAGATCTCTTACATCATATGCCAAAGACAAATTATTATTACTCATCACTGCAGACCCCATAGAATCATGCTTTCTAGTAAAACAAGGAAAATCAAATAAAGGGCCATGATACTTTCTATTTGAGCCCGTATCTTTTGGCTGGGATGCTGAGCCTTGTTGCATGGGTTTCTTAGCCTGTGTACTTTCACCGGCAGATACTGGTGATGCAATACCCTTCCCCCTGTCTGTACTCAAATCATTTCTAACAGGAGTTTTTTGCATATTACGTTCGACATCTTGTTCTGATTTAATAGCAATAGGGGTAGACTGCAGATCCTCCTTCCCAGAAGACAACACTGAAGAAGCCTCTCTAGACACAGATGTTGCACCTGGCATACTGGTAGTTGACGGCAGTGCCTTTTCATCAACTGCAGAAGGTTCCTCTTTTAAGGCATTCTTAGAAAGGGTGGGAGGAGGAACCTGGAGGGCCTTCTCACCAGACTCCACGGGATTTGGACTTTCATCAGCATTCTTAATCATAGGTTTATCCTGATTAATAGTACCAGGAGGAACAACAGACTGCTGGGGCTGCGACTCCAAAGGAACCGGAACAATAGCTCGAAGGAGTTCCTGGGGAAGAGTGCTTTCCCCTTTCTGTAATAGAAACCAAGATGAGAAGGAAAATAAAGAGGACAATAGACACAACACCATCTTTTATAGAATTCTAACGGTCTAACCAATTAAGAGAAGTACAACACACTTGTTGAATATTGCAGCAGAAAAAAAAAGTAACAATTAAATTTCCCACAACAGTACTATATTTCAACAGTATTAGATGAAGTATCAAGGTTAATTCAAGGTGTATGTTGTTTGCGGATTCTAGAGTTGGGGCTAATGCTAAATTGAAAAAATGGAGATACAGTTAGTTTAAACTAACTCAAAGTAAACTGAGTATTTAGAATGTCACTTTAGTACTCAAAGGAGATGAAGCCATGATGTAGAAAAGTTGGATGACAAGGGTTTGCCATTAAGTGAAAGATTTGAGAACCTCAGATCAATCATCCAAAAAAAGTATGATATTGACCAAGATATGGCTCGTGAGTTTACATCTGGGTGCCTTAAATAGAGAGCATCATCAGTATTTGCTTTAGCATGTAAGACAAAGGTAATGAGTTGCGCCACTAACAAGAGTGTTGAGATAATGGGGATCTAATTCATCTAAAGAGATGTTGAGGGAGACCAAACGTGGAGTGGTTAGAAGGAAAGCAGGAGTTCTATTTGTTGGAAGGGAGGAGAATCTTGGTTGATCGAATGAAATAAGATTTGTGGATCATGTTGCCACAATGTCACCCCCACTAATGAAATTAAGGCTTTGATTAGGTTGATTGATAACATAATACCATTGCAGGTCCAAAAATTTCAGCCCTTAATGATAAACCAAAGGTGACAATAATTCATCATCATTTTGATTACTTACAATCTGCCCCCAAGAAACAAATATATCTACAAGTCCTACACTCATAGCTCCTTAAATATTGCACTTAGGAGTGATGAAAAACAGCGATAAGTTTTTGCATAAAATTCCAGCTACAGAATATCAATATGGACTATGGAGCATTAGGAACCAGGGACATAATCTTCATCCCTCAATGAAGTCATGAAGGTAGTAGGAAATAACAGCAGAGCAGCCAATAACATGTAATCTTGCAAAGAATCCAAACCAGTGAGCAAGACATAAAGCAGATAATTGAGTAGAAAGTGAAAGAAAAGGTTAATACCTTCAAGCGTCGAAAAGCAAGTATCTGTGCCTTGAGAACATGAAGTTGTTGTTTGGTGAACCCAGATTGTGATTGAGGAGTCTGAGGGGGTTGCTGAGCTGGTGGAGGAAGATGATTTCCTGAGCCCCCACCATTAGTTGCACTACCAGGTCGAGGTGAGGACTGACTCAATTGCCTGAGATACTGCAATTGTGATACTTCCTGACCACTTGCTGCAGTTTTCAAATTCATAGAATGTTCCGAACCTTGATTCAAGTTCATAGGAGGTCGTGATGCCTGAACAGAAGCCATTCCATTACCCATCATCGCCGGCTGCATTGAAGGTGCCAGGTTTTCTCTATTTTGTACAGAGAACTGTGCAGGCAAATTGCCACTACTGCTACCTATACCAGCATTTGAAGCTGAGCCAAATGGGCCAGGTGGAACTGTCTGCCGAGCTCTGGCAGGACCTGAAGGCCCAGAAACCTCACTTGAAGAATTTGCACGAGGTGAATTTTCACTGGTCACAGGTGGAGAAGTAACCTGTTGCCTTTGCATACCAACAGGAGATGACTGTGAATTACTTTCATTTGTCTTTTGCTGAGCAATCATCTTAGACTGCATCAGTGGCACCAGCTGCGCCACCATACTGGCATTTGCTGGCAGTGACAGATCAATATTGCGTTCACGTGCCCATGCCTGTAACTGGGCAGCAACAGCCATGTGGTTATTACCCATGCCTTGATTCCCAGGATGAGCCTGCGGTTGTTGTACAGGCCTCATTAAATTAGCAGAAGCAGGGTGTCCCATGGTAGTCTGTGTCATAGGAGGCTTTTGCTCATTCCTCTGATCCGGACCCCCCTGCTGGCCTTGTTCTGTCTGCTTCTCAATACGACCAAAAGGCTCAGTTGACTTCTTTGAAGCTACTGCTTGGGCCTGACTAGCTGCCTGCATTGAAACAAGCTCTTGCATTTTCAAATTTGCCATCCGCATTTCCTGGTCTTTTCCAGAAGGACTTCCCATTCCCATGTTAACTTGCCCCTGAGGTTGCATACCCATAACAGACTTTTGCTTTGCAGCCTGGAGGGCATATTGCATATAAGCTTGATGGACAGGATTAATTTGCTGTTGATCATGACCATGATTCTTATTTTGACCATCTTCGTGTAATTGGGGAGAGGATCCATGCTGCTGGGCCATATCAAGGAATTTTCTTTGCTGCTGTGAAAATTGCAATGAGCTCGGAGATCCCATGAAATTAGCACCTCCCATGACACCCTGGAAGCCACCAGCTTGAAAGGCTAGGATGTTTTCATTTCCTTCAGCTTTTCGTAGTAATTGATGCTGTAATGACTACAAAAGGGAGTATACAACATCAGAAATCATATATAACTAACAATATTGCAGATATATTGCTGTCAAGATAATCAACCCATAAATCTCATTGCAGAGCAACTCATAAATATAACTTAGGAGGCCACAGAATTATACCATCGTCAAAATGCAAAACAAGTCAAGATCAAGACCAATGAGTTCAATCAAATAGGGCAATAATAAAAACAAAGGCATAAAACATGGCCTAGGCAAGGTAAGAACAAAATTAATGGCATCATGCAACTAAAAAAAAAAACTTGAACACAAGCAATAGCAAGCAGTAAACAAGAAAGACTCTTAAGTCTAAACAAATTCATATACAGTACGGAGTATAATATAGTAACAGTTGAACTAAACATTTTCTTTAAACAAAACTTTTAGTGACATTGTAACTTCATAGAATGCAACAAAAATATATCTCAAACAAATTTTGTTGACTGCATTTTTAGATACGAAATAGGTCAATGCAGACTCACAAATTATAACAAAAAAAAAAAACAACCTTGAGCATACCAAATAACAGCAATCATTCAACCATAAACGCTCAACAAACAGATACAAATCAAAAAGATCCATCCTAGGAAAGAACTGAGAAACGGAAGAGGACGACACTACAGTGTCCATCCGACATCCGTGGTTGAGATCTTGCTTAATTGGCTTACACTGGACAATCAGCAGCCACAAAGAGACAACTTCTGCTACCAGAAAACAGAGAGCTCAAACTTCGAAGTAATAACTCAACCAACTACCAGAACTTTGTTCTTCTGACAAAAGCAAGATACCCAAAAAGTTGACTAAAGAGAAGTGACCAGACATTGAAAAGTAGGAAAGCAACGCAACAGAATACCTGGCCACCCTTTGTTTATTTAACACATAAACCTCGTACTTCATTGATATTGACAAATTCAAGTCACTCCATTAGCTCATCAATTAAATAATTGTTTTTTCCACTACACACCGCATACTATAAAACATCAACAAAAAAACCCAGCTTAACATTCACAGAAATCCAATATCACTAATCACAAATTTGAGTTCATGCCACTCAAAGGAGTGATAAGTCTTCACAAAAAACCCAAATTAATCTTTAAATCCAGAGTGAAGCATATCTCAATTGAGATATGTCTAACATTACCATCAGAAGATAGCAAATCAATGTCCTTATTAACAAAATTGAGCTTAACTTAGGTAGGATGAGAGTGAACACACCACTCATAGACCAAAATCAAATATTACCCAATCGAGAAAACTATACCCGCATCAAATCACAAAATTGAGCTCAACAAATATAGAAATTATGTGAAAATGCTAAAACCCACAACCCAAAAATCACATATTACACCACAACAACTTAATTATTAAACCCTAACCTGTCTTTGTTGTTGTTGATGTTGTTGATGTTGCTGAATTGAATCAAACCCTAAATGCTGCTGCTGTTGCTGCTGCTGCTGCTGTTGCTGCTGCTGTGAAGCCGCGGAGGACGACGACGACGGCGATGCGGCGGCGGACGCCGGACTCCGGCCATGACCGCCGGCGTGCTGGGACCCACCGCCAGATTGCATATAATAGTACCACTAAAGCAAACCCCCCAAAAAAAATAAAAATAAAAAATCAAATTTTGGAAAATACCCAGAAATTCTAATCAACAAAATGACAAAACCCTCATTTCAAAATTTTGCCCCCACTTCTTAAATTCAACTCTCAATTTCAAGAAAAATAAAAGGGGAAAAATACCAATACCCCACCTCACTTTATTTTCCCTTTTTTTCACACTAAAAAAAATTCAGAAGGTGGGAATATTAATCAATGAGATTACTGATTAGATGAAGTTTCTGATAAAGAAATTGGGCAACAAAAAAAATAGAAAAAGCAAATTTTGGCGGCAAATTAGTGGGACCAAATTGATAGATCGGAGAAAGACGAAGAAGATGTGGGTTTTTGGGTTGTTCAGTCCGAACTCGTCGGAATCTGCCTGATTTCTCTTTTTTTTTAATAAATTTTTTTTCCGCACTTTCTCTCTCTTGATGTTTCTAATTTTTCCACGCAAATTGGTGTGATTGTAATTGATATTTCTATCATCAATCAGTCAAACCCTAATTCTTTGTTTTTTCTTTTTAAAAAATTCTAATTTTATCTTCTCACGATTTGGCAGTAAATTGTTTCTTTTTTCTGTATTTTTATAAATTTTGTTGTGAGGGTGGTGGTAGTGGGGCTTAACCATGGTTAAGGAAAATAATAATTAATAAAAAAAAGGAAAAAAGATGAAAAATAAATAAAGGTGGTAGTAAAGAGTTTTGTGTGTCCAAGTAAAGGAGTTGTTCGATGAGCTTTTGGAGTTTTGGACCTTGGAGATTGTTTAAATTACGAAAAAGCCCTCGTTATATGAAGGGTATTTTTTTTTTTTTTTTTTTTTTTTTTTTATATGATAAGGGTAAACGGGGGGAGGTTAGGTCAGTCTTCTCTCAAGACTGCGACCCAACCTGTCGGACGACAGAAAAGAGAACTTGGCGTCCATAAAAGGTCAATATCTTTATGGGTGGGCAAAATGCCAAGAGAGGCAGATGGTCGGCGCAACGGTTACCTTCACGATAGATATGATGGCAGGAGGAGAAATTAAAAGTGCGCAGAGCTGAGAAATATCTTGTATGAGAGTAGAGATAGACCAAGGGTAGAGAAGTGCCATTCAGATATTAATAACAGTCAGGTTGTCACCTTCCACTACAATACGGCGGAAGCCAAGGGAAGAGGCCAGGAGCAGGCCATTACGCAGAGCCATGGCTTCAGCTACCAGGGACGAAGTGGAACCAAAGAATAGGATCTGGCTGCCAGGAGGAACCAGAATGATCACTGGATGAGGACCCCCCAGCTGCTGAGGATTGCTGAACGGAACCATCAAAGTTAAGTTTAACAGAATCCGGTGGTGGGGAGACCAGGAAACGAGAACAGATCGAGTGGGGGGAGGGGGGGCAGTAGACAGGGGAGTAGCGTCCATTAGAAAGGCGACAGGACCACTCGGAGTAGGCAGAGAAGGCTCGGAAGTAAGTACCAACAGGAGAGAAAGCAGTGCTTTGGAAGATGGCAGCGTTGCGGGACTTCCAAATACTCCAGAKAAGATAGAGGAATYGACATAGGCGTGAAGTGGAAGTGAGACGTAGGGAGCGAATGGCAGGGATTACGGACGGGGTGTTGGGCAGGCWGCCAAACCATTGGAGAAGACGATGSTCTGTCCATAAACGGAGGACTGCTGGACAGCCAAGGAACAGGTGATCAATAGACTCCTCTGCCACTGAGCAGAGAGGGCAAACACGGGGGATATCGAGATTGCGTAAGGCAAGGATATCACGAGTAGGGAGACTCCATATGAAGGGTATTTATCAAAATTACGGGGAATTTATTGTCTTTTTCATTTTAAGTGTGACATTTTTTTAATCAACTTCTAAATATTTTTTAACAAGAGAAGGATGAAATGTGGTTCATGTGATTATGTTAGTGAGTAGATGGGGAAAATATGGTTAAAAAGTGTCATATTTTTGTTGATGAACTATACATTGAACTTGTGTATTCTATGGGTATTTAGGTTAACCTCCAAAATTATTATTATTATTATTATTATTATTATTATTATTATTATTATTATTATTATTATTATTATTTTCTGCATTTGAATGTTTTTCAACCCTTATTTCAACAATGCGAAGATATTACCATTAATGTACCGTGACCAAATCACAAGAGATAGTTACTTTAACTATCGGTTTTTTTAGGCTAATATTGGATCTTTGCTTTAGACGCAGACAAAGGATAAACCAACAGTTGTTACTAGATAAGGCTCGAGCAAATGCTCGGTTTATAAATGATTTATGAATTACTTTTATATAAATCAAAACATTGATCTATTTAAAATGTAAATATCTAAAAAGTAGGTTTTGATTGTGACTAATTTTTTTAATAGTTACATGTTTTGATTGTGATTTTTTTATATAGTTATATGTATCAATTAATAAATGTTTATACTTTATTTGATTTTCAAAGCACATTTATTAATCTATATTCATTAATTATTTTTTCATTTTTATCAAATCATTAATTGAAGGTGCTTGGGATGGAAAATGGGAAAGGTGGGGATTGCTTTAATAATACTAGTATTTTTTGCACGCGATGCGTGCGTCTAAAAAAATCTATAAATTTTCGTATTTTTTCCTATAATTCATACTAATAATTCATTGGGTTTTAATTTTTTTTTTGTGTTTCGTTCTTTGTTACTCAAATATGAAGCATATTAAGACAAAAAAAATATGTGATGTTACAAAAAAAAAATGTGCTCAAAGAATATAGATTACCGAATAATAATAAACATCGAAATGTTAGAAATATAACCAGTGTAACTATAATATGAAATTTATGTTTTGCATATTTCTTGTGTTTATGTCAATCAAATTATTTTGTCAATTTAATTCTTTTTATAAAAGTTGAATATGTTTTTTTCATTGTTAACTTGTTTAGTATGATAAAAAGAGAAAGTCACTCTAATTTAGTTAGTGCTTATTTGAAATTTCAAATACAATACCATTTTTAACTTCTATATTTATGTCAAATTGGCAATACATTGAAAGCAAAAAATTATATAATTAATTTTTTAATAATGAATTGTAATTTAAGTCATTAAGGGCATGGTGGACATTTCAAAGGGGGACACCATCTTCCTTCCCCCTTGACTTATGTAATAGAGATTATATATAGATGATAGGAGGAAGTCTTTCAAATTAGTCTTATAGACTCGTGAGATTGGTTAGGTTGAGCTTTAATCTTCATGTACCTATAGCGTATAATATTAATGAAATGTAATGAATCATGACTCAAGAATATTAAAATTACGTATGTACAAGATTGTGACTTAAGAGTAAATTTTACATTGAATTCTAGGTCAAATCAACTAATTCTTGACATAAGTCCACTTACATACATTTTTGTATAAAAGAAACAAATTTCACATACACATCGTGTTCCACGTTGTAATATATTAAAGTATTGTCATTAGCCGATGTATGTATGTATGCATGTATGTATGTATGTAAATTGTTATTTTATCGAAATAATTTAAGAAATGTATTGGTTTTAAATTTCTTTTTTAGCCTACAACCAATAAGTGCAATACCTTAAGCAAGATTGTGACTATCTTACACTAATATAAAATTGAAAGTTGAATATTTGAAAAAAATTATATATGGAGTAAGTAGCTAGAAATAGATCCCTCCGAAATGTAATTTCATCCGATTTCTTTTCCCTGCCTTTTTTTTGTAAAAATAACACAACATTAAAATCTCTCTAACCAATACTTTAAGTCTATATATATACCAACCCATTTGAATTCATTCCAAAAAAGTACAGATTTTATTCTTAAATCAATCATTACAACTACCCTAGTATTAGTCTTCTTTACACCAAAATAAATAAATAAATAAATAAACCAACAATAGCTACAACTTCAGAAGCGTAACACCCCATACAAAATATTCTTGTGAAAGTATAAAAGAGAAAATATAATTTTATTTATTTTACAAAGGATATTCTTTTATGGGAAATGCGGAAGCGAAAATATAATTTATTTACTTTACATGGAAAATCCGAAGGGGTGTGTTATTGTTGGAACATATATGCATAAATGGATCTTGAGCAAATGAAATTTGGAGGTGATTTTGTAGGACCATCATGGCAAAGGGGTCCCTTAAAACTGTTTGAGCTTAAACTCGCTCTCATTTGGATCAAAATTAAGCAAAATGAACCAAACGAGACAGTAGCAAATCGCGCTGTGCGCACTGTTGTTGTTCGTCATTAACTTCGCGATACGTTTTGTTCTTTTGCCCGTTGATGATTTCGTCCGTTGGGAGCCTTCTTAATGCATTATTATGATGTTTTAATTATAATGGAGCTGCTGGATGTCAATTAATATGAGATTAAAGTGGTTTTAATCACAATTAACTCAAATTGATTCAGCTTGATTATGCATTGATTTTGGGGGTTACATCCTCAAATGTGGTTGTTTGAATTATATTGCTTTTAAGTGCCTATAAATAGTTGCACTTGATTCATTTGATAAGTACACAAAAAAATGAAACTTGTTACCATAGAATCAATCAATAATAATAGGAAAAATTGCCAACAACTACCCACTTTTTTTCCAACTTTGAAAACAACTACCCACTTTTTTTTTTTTTGAAAACAACTACCCACTTTTTTTATAAAGTTTGCGAACCACTACCCACCCCTGATTTCAGGTGGAACAAAACCACCAAAATGCACGTGGGGCCCACAGTGGGCTGTTTTCCGGCCAAAACCTCCCCGGTATGTTGTAAAATTACCCTAATACCCCCCTTTTTTTATTTCTTTTTCTTTTTTCTTTCTTCTTTCTTCTTTCTTCTTTCTGCTTTCTTTCTTCTGACTTCTTCTTTCACACTCTCTCTCTCCTCTCATCTCTCATCTCAATATTCATTCAAACTCAAATTTCACACTCTCACAATTACTCACGAAATTACTCTCAAACTCAACTAATCACTGCAAATTTCTTCCTCTTTTTCCCACATAAATCAGATTTTTCGAATTTAAACCCAATTTTCTAAGTTTATTTTCGAATTTTTGGGGATTTCGTGTGACATTTTTGGGCAGATTTGTGGGTAGATTGGGCGCAATTTTTCTGGATGATAGTGCTTCTAGGGGGAATTACTTGGCTCTTTCGAGTGGATATATTATACCCACTCGAAAATTATGAATTTTTGGGGATTTTGGCACAAAAAATGGATGTTTATGTCTTGGACCTGCTGCTGCTTGTTGCTACTGTTGTGGAGACGAATTTTTACAGAAAATGGAGGAGTCGAGGAGTCGATTGAAGACGGGGGAGGAGGGGTTTTACTTTGGGGTTGGAGTGGAGGAGAGAGAAGACGTATTGCAGTGATGGAGGAGGGGTTGTTTCGGGTGGTAGGGGGCAGTGTTCGTGGATGCTGTAGAAGGTTTTGGTGGTGGGGGAGTAGCCGCTTCGTGGGTTGATTGTGGGGTGGTTACGTTGTTATGGTGTAATTCCGCCATTGTTTATTGTGGTGGGAAGGTTTGAAGGTGTGAAAGTGTGATGTAAGAAGAAGGCAATAATAGATTGATTATTGAATATAGTGATGTGTCCTGGTTGTTGTTAGCCAGAGGAGCAAGAATTAGCCAAAGGAGCAAGAATAGGAGGAAAAAAGAACTCAGAAAAAAGGAGGAGGAAGAAGGGAAAAAAAAAGAAAAAATAGCAATAATTGGGATAAGTGAGGGTATTAGGGTAATTTTACAACATACCGGGGAGGTTTTGGCCGGAAAACAGCCCACTGTGGGCCCCACGTGCGTTTTGGTGGTTTTGTTCCACCTGAAATCAGGGRTGGGTAGTGGTTCGCAAACTTTATAAAAAAAGTGGGTAGTTGTTTTCAAAAAAAAAAAAGTGGGTAGTTGTTTTCAAAGTTGGAAAAAAAGTGGGTAGTTGTTGGCAATTTTTCCATAATAATAAAACAAGCTTGTAAGATTCTTCATATTTACTCCATAAGAAGTGTGGTTGGAAGTTTTGATGCTTTATGGTTTAATTTAAATAATTATTCAACTTGTTGAGGGTTTGAGTTTGAATAAGAATTTCCCCGGCCAATTTATAGATCATCTATGGTACAACACTACGATCGGTGGTATCATGTTATATGTACAACCTACTACCATCTCAACTTACTCATAGTTTTTGCACATTTTGATGGTTATTTTTGCTCATTTTGACTCCAGGTAGTAATTTCTCTTGGTATCGGTCTTGGGTTAATCAAAGTTATAATAGTGTCAAGAAGTGATAGCGAACCATGAATTTCTTGTTGCAATCCAGTAATTGTCAACTGTGGACTTTTTTTCTTCAAAATTTTTCCTCCGCCTTTGTTTGTGACATAAAGGCAGTGTTCCAAATCATCAGAACATAACTATTCTTGTGAATATATGCCAATTAGTAGCTCGATAGTCGGCCTTTTGGATGGGTAACAATCCCACACCAAAATCAAATCATTGCGGGCTAGGTCCAAAGAGGACAATATCTGTTAATGGACTCCTGTTCACATGACAAATTATTCCATACAATCTCCTGTACCTAGCAATATACAAACCCCACTAATTTTTCACGAAAATGTTTTGATTTTGTTTTTTTAATTATAGGAAAAATTGGAGATAAATACCTAGTTTCGAGGCCATTTTGAAAATAATTACCTGGATTCAATTTTATTTTACTTAAATACCTAGATTCGTCGGAAAATTTAAAAATCGATACCTACTAACGAATGAAGTAACAGAACTGCTCAACGAAATTACCAAACTGCCCCTTTTCTTTTCTTTATTTACCTTAAAGGGCTTAAACTCTCTCCTTCTCTCTCTCATATCACAATTCACGACATTGCATTCTCTTTCCTCCCTTTCTCCTCTTAAACTAGCAACAACTTCAACACCATCAAAAACAACAACATCAACAACAACAACAACATCATCATCATCAGCAGCAGCCCTCATCAACATCATCACCGTCGTCGTCGCCTCCCTCCTCTTACCTTCGTCCCCGTCGTTGTCGCCTCCCTCCTCTCACCTCCGTCGCTGTCGTTGTCGCCTCGCTCCTCTCACATTCGTCGCCTCTCTCTTCTCGCGTACCAAAGCCTCTCCTTTTCGATTTATTTGGCAAGCTAAGGTGAACAAAAAAAGTGGTAGCATCAGTTTTTTGGGTATAATTATTCGTTTTTTTGGGTTTCATTTTTTCGATTTTTTTTGTTGTATATTTCTTTTTTTTTTTGTTTAATTTTTCGATTGTTTGGGTTAAATTTTCTGGGTTTAATTTTCAAATTTTTAGGTTTAATTTATTCAATTTTTGGGTTGCCTTTTCGATTTTGCTCCAATTTTGGTATTTTTATTTTATTTTCAAGGTGTTTTGGTTGAATTTTCGATTTTTGGTTTAATTTTCGTTTTTTAGAAAAGTTTTTATTTTTGGGTTGATTTTTCGATGGTGGTGGATTGGGGTGGTAGTGGCTTGTTACGAAACCCTGACAATTAAAGTAGAAGTTGATGGTAATGGTAAAAAAAAAAGGAGAAGGACAATAGGAAACAGATGAGTAATGGTAGCAGAGGAGTAATGGTAATGGATGAACGAAGAAAGAGGAATAAAAAAAGGAAAAAAAAACAAACAAGTGGGTCCCACTCCTGAAAACGTTGAATGTAGGTATTTAAGTAAAATAAAATTGAATTTAGGTATTTATTTTCAAAATGACCTCGAAACTAGGTATTTAACTCCAATTTTTCCTTAATTATATTATATTATATTTATTTATTTTTTTAAAAAAGAAAACAAATTCCTTGATTTTTGTTGCCCATTATATTATCACATGAGGAAGGATTGTATGTAGCAATATGGGGAGGGTTGTACAATATACGCGTTGTCTTCACACCAAGGGGTGTTACAACTATAATAAAGTTTGTAATGGAATTTATTAATGAAAAACTACAAATTATTGTATTTAATTGTACAAAATACATAATATGAAATGTAAATAATTATAAATGGTTTAGAATTTAACCGATCTCTCACACATCTTATATGAATACATAGGTATAAGTAATTTTTTTAATATGTTTGTTTTCTCAACTTTACTTGTATTTTTTCGGTGCAACTCCACATAAGGATGTCTTTCCATACAGCTATAAAAAATATCCATTTCCTTTCATTTGCAATTGTAATTGCTAAGCTCCACCTGTATTATAGAACCAAAACAGCTAAGCTCCACCTTCTTTGTCTTCAGATGAGTGTAAACCTTAATCGAATCTGTTTCAATCTGTGCGCAGGCCTGCTTCCCATGCAATTTTAATGGCTTCACGAACTTCAAGAGCTTCCCCCACATCTACTGCACATACTAGCTGTTGCCGATAACACATTGACATCAAAACATCCCCTCATGATCCCTGGCTACTGCTCCAATACCCACCAAAACACCACCAATGAAAGCCGCATCCGTATTAAGCTTAACAATCCCAATCCAAGTCGACTTTAAGCACACAATCCCCTTCCTCCTTTGCAACTCACATTGCCCTTTCTCGTATTCACCAACGATCCCCGTTGTCCACTACTATATGCAATGGAAGCTTTTTACCATCGAAATATCACGCGTTCCTCTTGAGTCAAATACCCCAGGCAAGAGCTCGGAAAGGCTCCACCATTCAACCCCCATGTTTTGTGTCTCTAGGTTGTCCAACACTCCTCTGAAAGCATGATCCTTAAAGTCTTCGACTCAAACATATAAACATCGAATAGCCTATTCGACTCAACTTATTCGACCATAGAGGTTAGGTCGAATAAGGAGTTGTGTACTTTACGAAAAGTAGGTTTCGATTCGACTGAAGCACTCCTCCCAGTAAGCTACCCAATTCCCTATTCGACTCACAAATATAAATGTCGAATGATTTATTCAACTCAACTTATTCGACCATAGGGGTTAGGTCGAATAAGGAGTTGTGTACTTTACGAAGAGTAGGCTTCGATTCGACTGAAGCACTCCTCCCAGTAAGCTACCCAACTCCCTATTCGACTCACAAATATAAATGTCGAATGATTTATTCGACTCGACTTATTCGACCATCAGGAATAGGGCGAATAGAGAATTGAGTACTTTACCACAAGAGGCTCCGAATCGATTGAAGCACACATTCGGGTAAAATGCCCAACTCTCTACTCGACTCAAATATTGAGAAGCCAAGTATGGAGACCAACCTTGCTCTCTTCAGTCTTTTCCTCTCGGGTCTTGAGCCGGTGCTCCTTTAGCTCGGCATAATAAGCTTCCTCGTCCATGTTCTTTTGGTGATCGGGTAGTTTTGCCCTTGCAATATCTGTAAAAAAAAAACAAATGGGTCAGAATCCAGGAATCAACATGTGAATACCGCACTGAACACCGCCATACTACCTCTAGCCCCATTGTTCACACCAACCAACTGATGCGCTTCCAGAAAGAGCGGATCCCTATACCAGTGATGCAGAGGCATCCATATCTTTGGGATCATCTCGGGCTTTGGCTTCTTTGTCTTGTCAGTGATCCGCCAATGCTCTTCCGGGATTACCTCCGAGCCATCTTTTTCTCCAAAAGCGGCAAACTATTTAATCTCCTCACTGGTCATAGGATGAAGGGATCGACCATCGACGCTCCCCAGAAACTTTGGAGAGGTATTGATACGATTCAAGACGGTATGAGCCACCCGTTGCTCTTCCTCGCTGAACGAGTCGAACCGAGGAATTTGAAAGAAGTAGAACTCATTTTTCCATGGCCTTGCCTTGTTGGGCTTGTCATAAACAATCATCTTACCTCTTGAGTTGCCAAGTCGGTACCAACCCCACTTGCAACCTTGGGTAACCTTGCCCAATTGATGAAGACGTAAAAACACATTGACCGACGGTTCCCAACCCTTCACTGCACATGTGACTATGTAGTTAAGAAAGTGAAGAAATGAATTTGGAGTAAGCTGGCATACTCCGATACCATACGTTCGCAATACCTTGCCAATGAAAGTATTAAGCGGAGGACGAACACCATAGTCCATCACCTCCAGATAGAGGGGATAATACCCAAAGGGACAGTCGCAGACTGACTGTCCCACTTTGGGAACAATGAACTTCTGAGTGAGAGGCAGTTGAAAGTTGTGGCGGAGAGTAAGAGCCATGTCTCGGAGCTTGCGATGAGATTTTGATGATATCAGCATGTTCTCGGGAGTCTGTTCTCCCTTCGGGACATACCACTCGACGTCTTTAGAATCATCGTCCTGCCCAGACGATCCGACTTCATCGCTTGATTCGTGGTTATGAGCAGCACTAGAAGAACTCTCCCCGCCACTTGAGGAATTGTCACCACTTGATGAACCACTAGAACTCGGCGGCTCATCACCGGCCTTCTCCCCTTGAGATTCTGAAGTAGAAGACACGGCCCGCCCCGACGGACCGGTATCAACTTCATCGTTGTCTTCCAGGTTCTCCTTGGAGCTTGAGTGGTCCTCAGACTTCGATGGTGGCTCCGTCTCACCCTCTTGACAGGGAATGAGCTTTGATTTGTTCACAATTATGGTGAGATTCTCACCCCAGGGCAGACGAGTGGTGCACTTTGTTCTTGCCATCAAAAGATCTATATAATCTGCATGAGGCAAGTTACCACATGAGGTACAAACAGTTCACAATTCTCCAAAACCTCAGTGCTTCACAAAGTCACCAAATGCTGGTCTGGGCATGATTCGGCCCCCAACACCCATCTCAAAGGGCATCACGCTTTCGATGGGTAGGCGTATTCAAAAAAAAAAAAAACAAGCAACACACAAACACAAACCAAACAACCACTAAAGCCACGGAGGGGAATAATGTCATTACCTGAACTAGTTGATCTGGCGAGTCTCGCTGGTTCCAGAGCCGCGAATTCCCACTCGACTGAAGGAAGTTCGGAATCACGAACGTCTCGCAATGAAATTAGAGATTTAGAGAGAGAAAGAAGAAAGAGGTTAGAGTAAAAAGTAAAATTTCTCTCTCCTCCACCCTTTTATACGGGGTAAAACAAATTACCTGAGCTACAGATCAAGGGGTTTTGATGACCTGTAGAACCGGTACGTTGTACTGTATGAAATTTCCCGTTCAAACGATGTTCCAAACCAAGTCAAAGCCATTTGTTTGACTTAGTTTGAGGGGCAAATGATGTGGCACCCTTGCTGGCTGCCACGTGTCCTTTGAAGGGGTGATTAGGCAACCTTATAATATGCTCTATTGGCTTCATTATGGAAATATATCATCTACTTGTACTGCCACTTGGCTCCAAAGCAAGAAGGACACATGTCCTATATCCAGCTCAGTCTTTGCTAATTGATAATTATTATGCAGTAAAAAGGGGAACCCGAAAAGACACTTTGCAGGCCAATGGGCTTCTTCTAGGTTCCCTAAAAGCCAGCCCACTGTACATTGACCAGTAATCTAGTGCCACGTGGCACTAGCTGGTTGGAGAATGCTCATCTCTGGAGCAGTATAAATACCCCCAACCAAACAATCCACTATTCATTGATTACCCATCAGTTATTACACTTCAGTCACTTCAACCACCTATCTCCTGTTCACTCTGCAAAAAGGGAGTTTCCTATTACCCTCRGTTATTTCATTTTTACCCCTCCTCTTTCAATTACTGACTTAGGCATCGGAGGGAGGATAATCGTAAGATTATCTTCTTGGTTTCAGGTCGGTGCAGGATCCGCAACCCAGTCGAGACCTATCCAGTCAATAGGAGGCTCGGARCCACCAAGCGGCTACACGCTCGTCAGTCCATTCCTGTCGGGGGTTCATTCGATTTCACCTCTCGTGGCTAGGGAGAGCCTATTCATACCCCTCTAATCCTCCAGGTAACTTTCCACGTTATATTTGTATTATCACCTTTGCTTAGATTATGCTTGCCAATTTAACATCTCAACAAATTAATAGGATACGTTGATCTAAGCTCAGCACTCGAAAACATTAATCTAACATATACGGATTATAACGTACTCCATCCGTTTTTTTAAATGTTCCACTTTTTTTTCTTTGGACCGTTTTCAAATAGATGTTCCAAACCAATCTAAAAATAATTTTTTTACCTTTTACCTACTTTATTTATTCTAACATTAATGAGTTACTCATTTCTAAAGTCAACTTTTATTATTTTATCCAATCTATTCACCCAAAATTATTATTTCCCATAAAATTTCATTCACACATTTACTCTTTTACCTAACTTATTTAACTTTTTACCCAACTTACTCAACTATTTTATTCAACTCAATCAACTCTTAAAAACCGTTCCATAAATGGTATGGAACATCTAAAAAAAATGAAGGGAGTATTGCATTTGATTTTTAGACTTCTACATCTGGAAAAAAAAAACTATGTTGAGATGTAAGGGGTAAATTTATAAAACTTATTTACTGAGAATTTTTTTTTCAGTTAACAAGTACTCCATCCGTTTCACTTTATCTTTTACGTTTCTTTTTTATAATTTACTTTTACTCATATTATCCCTTATTTATTTTCTATTTATTCTCGATTTTCCACCCAAACTTATCTCTTCCATTCATTTTTAATTCACTTTAATTTTACTACACACATCTCAAACAAATTAAAAGAATAACACAATTTCTGAGTAATACCAACATATTTTATCCAAATATTAATTTCTCTTAATTGACGTGCAATTTTTACAAACGTAAAAGATAAATCGAAACGGATGAAGTACRATATACTCTTAAGGTTATGAAGTACAACTTTCTTTAAACACAACTAACAATGACTTGTTTCTTGCACACAAACTCTGAGTTAAGTGCAATACTAGGTAACAATTGTAAAAGTTACAATTAAGGTAAAAGTAAATCCAAATATTCCTGCGCAAAACACCATCAATCCATCACCATATTTAGGCCATTTTTTAAAAAGTCAATTTTATTGCAATTACCTCATAATTTGCACAGATTACTTTAGCTATATCAATGATTTATCAAAAACTCARTAAAATCCAAGACTTGCAAGTTACAAGGGTACACTGTTTTAATTTTTTTTTGCCAATAAGTCCAAATAGTTACAGATAATTCAGATAATTTTTTTTTGCTWTAATCATTCAACAGCAACTGGTTGCATTTGCTCAGCCTCGTCCCTCAGCTCCTTGAAGAGTGCAGAAGATAGATATCGCTCTCCGAAACTCGCATGAACAGTCTGTGATCAAGAATGAAACATAACTTAAATAAGTCCACTAACCAGTAACCATAACCTGCAAGGGCTGCAACACTTAGCTTTACTAAGATAGTACATACTCATTTAGTCCAAAATTAGTTGTCACATTGGTAGTATAATGTGTTACTGTGACAACTATGCCTCGAAKAAGGCTGTCGTGCAAACTAAACTTAGTCGAAGGGAGTGACAACGACTAAAGCTAGACGAAGGTGGTGTACTGGACTGGTGTGTTCATAAACAGGATAATTATATCATACCACAATCAGTTTGCCCTTGTTTTCTGGTCTCTTTGCGAGTTCAAGTGCAGCGACTGTGTTAGCTCCGGATGATATCCCAACCTACATATACAAGAGTGGAAAATGAAATTCAGAAATATATCACCACCATTTAGTATCTACCTGCATGAACTTCTTAGCTTCCAAACGAGTATGAAAGTATGATGCAATCACTACACGGACTCATTTTATCTAGGAGTCTCGAATTCTCAGAATCAGAAGTCAGAAAAACAGAATGATGTAAGTTCATACCATAAGTCCTTCCTTCAATGCCAATTGCCTAGCCATCTTTACAGCATCTTCACTTTTGACCTGTCACGAAGGTTTTGATAATTGATCATCATTAGATAGTGATGATAAAGCGATTGGTCTGTTACTCTTAGACGATTATACACAAATACACAAACAATATATACCTCGAGAACTGCTTCCATTATATCCATGTCTAAAATCTCAGGTTTGAATCCAACACCATTTCCAGTTATAAGGTGAGGACCTGTTCAGATCAATAACATTAGCAAGAGTAATTGCATTGTTCTTCATTTAACTAAGAGATCGAACTAAAGAACCTTGCAAATTAATTAGCCTTGTGCAGTACCTGGTTTGCCCCCATTGAGTATGTTGCTTTCAGCAGGCTCAACTCCATAAATCTATAGCATCAGAAACGACGAATCATATTAGAAAAATTCCTGCATAACAAAGGCCAGGCCACACAACTACACAAGCACAAATATATAATCAAAGCAAAATTAAGGAAGATACCTTAACATTAGGATTCTKTGATTTGAGGTAGCGTCCAACACCAGACACGGTGCCCCCACTTCCGATTCCCATGACAAAGATGTCCACTTTGCCATCAGTGTCCTCCCATATCTCAGGACCTGTTGTCTCAAAGTGAATCTGTTTTGTCATCCATTATCCAACAAGACAACATGCATATTATTATTCCATATTACATTATATGCAATGAAAACGAAACAAGGATTCTGTCTGTACCAGTTGTACAACTAATGTTACATCTATGTATCATATTATCAAAAGTTCTCCAAGATTCTGAGCGCGCAAATATGTCCTAATCTACCTAAAATAAACACGAGAAAACATCTATTTATTTGATTACAATTTCACTGATGTATGACTAGATATGCACCGGAAATGACAAACATGTGTATCAGAATATAGGTTCGAAAGGGAAAATTGAAGGACAGACGGACTGAAAAACCTTAGAACAGCATACATCAAGTTTGAATCTTTCGTATTATAAATTTGTAATTATGAGTGCAGGAAAAGCGAAGATTGGACCTGAGTATTAGCAGGATTGTTAAACTGTTGAAGCATGAAACTATCAGGGGTGGAGTCCAGGATCTGGTAAGCTTTTTTGACAGTTCCTCCCATTCCTTTGTCAGGGTCAGTGAGAATAAGCTCAGCACCAAAAGCCCTCATTACCACCCTTCTTTCCATGCTAGTGTACGATGGCATTGTCAATATCATCTTGTACCCCTTCATTGCCGCCATGAAGGCCATGCTTATTCCCATGTTCCCTGAAGTTGGCTCGATCAACACCGTCTGCTCATCAAAACACAATAACAGACAATATTTACTTCAGCTCGCTGTAGAAAACTCGAAACACAAACATGTTAATTTCTGTGTAAACATCCACGGTAAGTAGAGTCTACATTACCTTCCCTGGACTAATCAATCCCTTTTTCTCCGCATCTTCCATCATTGCAAGTGCAGGTCTACAGCCGATAATGTTTAGCACACACTCAAAGTYAAGTACAAAACCCAAACGAAACATACATTAAGCATGTAAATTATTCAATTGATCAGCCACGCGAAAAACAAAACCTGTCTTTGACACTCGCAGTAGGCTGCATCATCTCCTGCTTGGTGGCTATGTATGCTCCACATCCTTCAGTTATCTTGTTCAGAAAAACTAGAGGAGTCTTCCCAATGAGCTGCGATAAAATGAACCAACATCAAATAAAATAGTTTCCATTATTTTTTATCACATTTTCAAGTATTCAATTCTATTTGTCTATTTACAGTAACTTGTTAATGGATTTTTGTATTACATCAGTCATCAAAGTATCAAACACATAGCAATCAGGCTTATTATTAGTGTAACATCAGGGGCTCAAATCAAATATAGACTCACACCCAACTTAGATGAAAAGGGGTTCATAGAACAGTTACGCCGATTTTTTTTACACAACTTTTGTCATTTCGGGAAARCAAGGAATATTTAACGACTATGTAGCATGTACCTTACAAAAGTCCGAGTTACATATAAATATACGGACCATGATAGAGTAACCYTTAGGGTTAGTAACCCTTTCAATGTTGAATTGTGATTGGACACAAGTACATGAATCCAAATTTCAATGAAACAATCTCACTCTAATTAATTTCATTTATATATTAAAATATTACTTATGTATATATAGGATTACCAACCCTTAGGGTCGCCCAAACATTTTCCTAAATATACTCTATCCTTCCCATAAAAATAGTAAAATGTACCAAAAATTAATGTCTTGTTTTGGCTTCTTAACAAGTTTTTCCGCTTTACTTTTTCTCTAAAGTTGGTTCTCAAGCATCTCACACATGGGTCACAAGTCACAACACCCATTCACGTTTTTCTCTCTACTTGTTAACATGCCAAACTGCAACACATGCTTGTATTTGGTTGAAAAACTCCCTCCGTATCAAAATAAACGCAACGATTTGACACTTTTTATAGTGTCGAATCGTTACAATAAGTGTCAAATCGTTGCAATTATTTTGATACGAAAGAGTACATACAAATATAAATACAATCTACAAACAACTAGTTAATGTGGTCCCCACTCCCCAGTCCCCACAATAGCTCTAAGTAAAGACTAAATTCAATGTTACAGACTAACAGTGGCCCTTCGTGAGAGTGTGAGACAGTAAGGTTAAATTAAGCTAAAGAAATCATGAGGCAGCTTCCCTCTTGGCCTCTTCCATGTTAAAACAAATAACACCCAAATGACCCAATTGAGTTGAGGATTTTATGACAAATCTCCACCTTATACTACAATCTTGTCTTGACATGGTCCCTGGACAACCTGAATTATCCGATACAGCGGAACTTGAACTGAACTAAATTGAACTAAAAAACTCGATAAACTGAACTGAATTGAATCGCATTGAAATCAAGTGGAAAAAAAAAACAGGGTCTCTGTGTTGCTAGAAGAGAAAAGCAGAGCTCATGATTATACAAAAATTCAGATTAATTAGCCCATGTTTGATTGAATTCTAATAAGGTAACACAAATTCTACAATTACAGAACAGATTTWTGAATACCCATCACCTACCGAATAATCACTATGACTCGTGTTAGCCGACCCCACTTATGGGAATAAGGGATTGATTTATGAATACCCACCATAAATTCCATTAAATTAAATGTACTCAACTACCCATCAAACCAAAATCACTGTAACAGAAATAGAGTTTTTTTTTTTTTTTTTTTTGACTGGCATTAAAAACAGATGATAAAGTAACTCACATTGGAAACATGGGATTTGATGTTAGTCCCAGGAAAACCAAACTCAGAAGCAGCAGAATGATCAGAAACAACCTGCTGTGAAGAAAAACTGGTAGCAGTGAAGCATCTAGTTGTTGTATGAAACAATTTAGAGGTTGATGACAAAGATGATGATCTTTTCATGATGCAACCAAACAAATTTGCCATCTTTGCTTCACTGCTGCTATGCTATCAACAAAAGAAGAAGCCTTTTTTTTGAGATGAGAGAAAAAAAGAAAAAAAGATGAACAATAAGAATGAAACTAACAATGTTTGTTTAATGCAAGCTTTAACATCATGGTTTGGTTTTATAGTGCTTTGATTGGGTGAGCAGAAAAAGGACAAATAAAGTTTTGAACTTTTGTGCTTCTTTTATGGCAAAGAAAATCTGAAAATGCAATGTATTGTTATTTTCTGCATTCTTTGCATGTGAATATGTGATGATGCTGTTACTTCTGTATAATGTACTTGTATTGGTCATTTGGGTGGAAATGTTGGTCGGAAAAATCATAATAATACACTAGTGTATAATTTATTCATTGGTGGTAATAATAATGTAATGTTGATTGGAAAATTTGTAATTAAGCTTGACTACTACTTGGATTGATATTCTAGTATGATACTTTCAACACCACCATTTGATCTAGTGTGATGGATTGATACAACTAGTCTTGGCCACTTGAGTGATTATATTTTGGCCATTATTACGCCGTATATGCTACGGAGTATAGATTGGGTGATTGCTATAATTAGTATGCTCGTATTAGTCTGGATCTAAATCATCAATTTAAAAGTTTTGATTGAGATCAGATGATCATTTGACATGTATCAAAGTTGATTTGACGAGAAGGTTAGAGGTCAAATCTCATCTACCCCTTCTCTCCACAAGGAATGAAATATTAAGCGTAAGTGATGAGGAGACCTATATATTGCATCCACGACACATTTCAATCGAAGGTTCTATTTAAAATTGATTAGCTTTAAAAAAATAAACTTGCAAATTTCTTACTTGTAAAGTTATATATTGAATAGTTACCACCATATTTTTTACTCCTCCGTTTCGTAAGTCTTGCAACTCTTGTTATTATTTGTGGGAGATAAAATCCTCGGGTGTTACGAGAATTGCAACATGGAGGGAGTATAAAGTAACTAAATGTCCTAACTTCTCTTCTTTTCATCATCACCATTTTAAGAATTTGCAATCTTTTTGGAATCCAAAGGAAAAGTGCAATCTATTAGAGTAAGGTTGGGGTAGATTGTACTCAATTTGTTGAATAGAGTCGAGGAGTAAAATTGAGACGGTTAAAGTAGTGGCTGATTTCTTTTACCGTTATACACCACCATTTAGAGATATTGCGATCTTTTTAGAGCATCAAAAAGAAAACGTTGCATTAAACTATTAGAGAGCGCTGTTTGCCTTTGTAGATCAAATTTACCAAATTGATCATAATTCATCAAAATTTATAATGTTGATTGCTGAATTCTGAACTACATAAGCAAGTACCAACAATAATAAGCCACTAAACAACAATGCTTCCTTCTCGGTCTAGAGATCCTGAGATCGATTCTCAACTCGCCCTCGTGCTTACTAGCACCAAAAAATAATCACCTAAACAACAATGCTAAATGCCTATTCAACCTACATTCTCAAATTCAAACACAAACAACAAAAATCATTAAAACCTATAATACCACACCCAAACAACTTCTCACTTATCATTTTTTTACTACACAGTAAAAAACATGACTAACAAATCAAGCTCACTCTTTCCATCCTACTCTCACTCCTCCTCACTCAACACGCCACCAGATTCGCCAATGCCGGCAAATCCACATCCCGACGACCGACGACGTCGTGGATGAGAAGAAGACGAGGATTGGATAACTGGGCAAGAAAAGGCCGAACCATCAACCGAACCCGATTTCAACCCTTTGATTGGATAAAATGGACCCTGCTCAGATCCAGCGAAATGAGAAGCATCAAAAAGGTCTGTTTGGGTTTGTTAAGCTCAGATTAGGCGTTAATCGAACCGGTAAATTCGTTACTCACTTCAATTAGTCTTTTTTTCTTCTTTAATTTAATGTTGGGTTGTACTATTTGAAGTTGTTTATTGTTTTTGTTGGATTGGTGATGGTTCTTGTTCTGGAATAGTGGTTGATCTTATTCTTTTATTTGACTCATTTTATGTTTTTACAAGTGGTTGATGTGATTTTTACAAGTGTTAGTTTTACAGTAAGGCAAATCAAATCTCATTGTTACTGTGTTGTTTGGGATTTGGATATGATCGTTCTTTACATTGTAGATTCAAGACACTTACTGTATTGTAAGAAGATATTGATCGAGTTGGTAGTTGTTCACTTGTTCTGACACGAAATGGTACGGATCAACGTGACATAATGTTCGTGTTCAATATCTAATTCGCTCTCCTTTGAGTGAAATATCAGTAAATGTTTGAATTGGACACAATTTGTAAGAAAAAATTATGATTATGACATGAAAAACGACTTAGATTCAGCATTTCTGATTTGTACATGATTAAGAGTCTTGAGATTATTTTTCTGGTGCTAGTCGATATATATATGTGATCAACTATTGATGATTATATTTTATATTGAGCTCAATGTTGGTTGACTTGCTGGAATGAATTTATCAGGACAAGGTTCAGAGTTAGCAATGAAATGGACAAAAGTGTCGAAAACAGGAGGTTTGGAGGTGAGTTCATGGGTGTAGACGTTAGCACGTCATGTTTACTTGGAAGCAGCAGGATATGGATGGTATTTACCATTTACTAGGAAATTGTTCTAATTTCAGATTTTGTTTCGGATTCCCTCATTTTGTTTGAGATACTTCGGATTTTCGTAACTGTTGAATGTACTTAGGCAAGAGTTGGGAAATTTGACTTGTCTCAAGTGGAAATTGGTAGATTGATACATTACTCTTGTTTCCTAGCTGAAGGAGTTCATATTGAGCACCCAGATGCTTATGAAGTCAAGATTGAGACAATGTTTACCGCAGACTGGAGTCCTCCGTTGGAGGAGGTTATGGAGATGCTAGGAGAGATACGACGAAGTCAGCAGTGTTACATCTGAGGAGCACGAAAAGGATGAATAGCTGCAACGGCTACTTGTGTCTTGGTTCAATCCTGACAAGTAATGAAATCTGTAACACATACAGCAATAAGTTCCTCTACCTGTAATTTTCATTCTGAGTTCTTCTGTATGGTATAAATCTCTGGTGCATTTCAATATGCGCAGTAAAATGCATATTAACGATTGTTTCTAATACTCACTTAGTTGATTCTCAAAGTGTAATCCCTTGGGTCCTTCTGATTGAAGGAATAGTTTAGTTAACTGTTGTATACAATTCTGACGAAAATTAAGCACATATTCAAAAGTAACTCTGAATTAAACAATTTATGTAAGCAGAAATGCTATGCGAACTTGCACTCAACAATAATATGAGTGTTGAAACTATAATAACAATTAGATGTTTTTGTTGTACTGCATTCTGAATTTTGATAGTGCATTACCTCATGATATGCAAGAAACAATAATTTGTTGGTAATTATTACATTTCAATAAACCAACAGACAACACATTGCAGCGACACGAGTTTACTCAAATAAACCAATGCTAATAGAACTATTGATTAACGTAGGGCTGTATGCCAGAACACTCGACAAGAACTGGTCCATTTGCTCAGCTTTCCCTCAGCTCCTTAACAGGCGCAGAAGAGAGATATCACTCCCGTAACTTGCATGAAGGGAGGCAGAAATTACGGATTGCAATAAGAGTCGGGGAGTTATAGCTTGCGGAAGAATGGTGTAAAGAACTCCTTGGGACTTTGAATTGCGAGTCATCAAATAAAAGATGCTAAACAGTGAGACGTTGTTAAAGTCTTTGGCACAACTGCTGGAGATTGTTTGTCTGCCTATCTGCACTTGTTTTACTTTACTATGGTTCCGTTTTCTTCTATTCAAAGGTAAAAATCACATTTGCTAACATTATTATCGAAATTGAGTTCATCACAATGGGTAAGGTTTAACAGAAGGTTTACTGGTAGAGATGGAAATTGATCGGGTTGGGCGGGTGGTGTCGAGAGTAATGAACAATGGCAATCCATGGCATTTTGTCAATAAATTGAATATTTTATTACGAACTTGTCATTTATCTTTATTTTTTTTCCATTTATTTCTAAAATGTATTGGATTATCAATCGTTGGATGACTAGGAATTTTCCATGTGTCACCGCTCATCTCACCGAAACATCCACCCCCGAATCCTCCATCATTTTTAAAAAAAAAACGGGTGAAGGATGGATCGGGTAACGGATGAAAAACAAATTAAATAACAAAAATTCCTTGCATAATATAATAAAATAATCAGAAACATTACTTTAAATCTGATTTTAAGCTTTGAACCAGCACAAAACAAAGAATAATAGTATAAATAGAACAATGACAATAACATTACTGTACTTTGAACATTCCGCATATTATTTGAAGGTAAACTGCAACTTGCAGTTCATATGTCATTACCAATTACTTATTAGTAATTTAATAATATTTAAGACTCAACATAAGTGGTCAAACTATCAAAATATATAAATTAATTAAATCATAACATTAAAGTTAACAAAGCATGGATTTAACTCGACAAAAAAATCAATATATAGTCGGAATGGAAATTCGATTTCCGATCGGAAATTCGGTATCCAATGTCGCAATCGATAATGATCGGATCGGATGAAATTGACTTTCCAATTCGGATTTCGGAAATTCGGATATCGGAAATTCGATCGAAAATTCGTTTCCGGTTTGCCACCTCTACAATTGTTGGGGTTTAGGGTTGGCTTAAGGAGTTACGATACTGTATCAAACGGGAGTGCGAATCCTATTATGATCCCGGGACCATAGTCTCGTCTGGTCGGGTAAAATCATTTCCGAAACTAGAAATGTTCATCTCAACATGTAAAATGTTCATTTTCAAGTGTAAATGTTCATATCTGAAAATGAACACTTGTATTTTCGAAATTAACATTTCTAGTTTCAGAAATGAACATTTGTCTGGAACCACATGGTCCCGGGACCATAATAGACCTATTGCCATTAGTGAACATATACTTCTTAGTTATTATAACTTGGGTCAAGCCCATTATTGCAGTATTTTAGAAATTTAAAATATAAAAAAATGATATATTCGGGTGATGGGTGAAAAATCTCACCCGAATCTAATCCCTCAGCCGCATCCGTTAATCCATCATTTGTCTTTCATCCATTAAAATCGGATTTTCCACCCATCCATTTAAGTAAGTGAACCAAATTAACGAATCATCCACCGAATATTTCCATCCTTATGTACAGGACATTGATTTGGGATAGAAAATTTAAATTAAATTCTACAAACGTTTACATTTGAGAATAGAGAAAACAACAATTTCTCAACATTCATGTACCATAGGAAATTAAGAATAGATACTACTAGTAAAACTTTAGGCATTCAAATTGAACTTATGCAATCATACCAGGCTACCAGACAGGACACTACAATTCCAAATATCTAATAAAATAAATTAAACATCCGAATATCAAAAGGCTACATTTGTAATAACATACACGTCTTAAATAAATTGTGATTGCATTTGCTGCTAATATCATATAGGACTCTGAACATCAACATAGCTCTTCACAATTCCAATTTAAAAATAAAAGCTCTTGTCTCTACACATCCCATCTGCATGAAGGCAAAAAAAACAACAAATAAAAAGTTAACTAACATAACTTTTCATAATTAAAATAGTTGGTCGAAAGATCGTAGGAAAGAGGGTTCGTCAGTCGTCGCTCATTAATAATTTAATAACTGTAACATTTTTCTTCTGCCTTTGTTTGTGACATAAAGGTAATGTTCCAAATCATCATAACATAACTCGCTCGGTAGTCACTATAATAAAATTTATAGTGAAATTTAATGAAAAACTACAAATTATTGTATTTAGTTGTGACGAAATTCTATTGTTATCAACACAATTTTGAACTATATAATACAGAAATTATGAGCATTTTCAGTATGATTTACAATTATAGTTAAAATAGTTGTAACATGAGACAAATGTTGCAACCTAACCACGCTCTCTAATAGTTTAATGCAACGTTTTCTTTTTGATGCTCTAAAAAGATCGCAATATCTCTAAAATGGTGGTGTATAACGGTAAAAGAAATCAGCCACTACTTTAACCGTCTCAATTTTACTCCTCGACTCTATTCTAACAAATTGAGTACAAATCTACCCCACCTTGTACTCTAATAGATTGCAACTTTTTTTTCCTTTGGATGTCCCAAAAAGATTGCAAAAATCTTAAAATGGTGATGA